>CM052097.1:14006040-14044063 GCA_028453745.1 Agapostemon virescens | reverse complement strand
ACGAACAAACCAATCGAAGATTAATAATTCGTCTTTATTGTTAATTATGCTACTACTCGTTATTTTTAACACGTTAAGCGCCACGCCGAATTTCTGTGCCGTTCCGTTCAAGCCACGGTTAGCCGTTAGGCGGGCCTTGCCGGGCCGCTCGTCAATAGACAAATCAGAGTATAAACAGTCGAGTAACGTAATGCGCCTAACGTGTTAAGCAAAACTCTCAAAATCTAGGGTAGGGTTTCAGGGGACTTCAGGAAGCTACCTTTTATCAACCCAATTTTTTCCATTTTCGCCATTGATCCCCCCGCAACTTCAAAGTCGTGCCACGGCTGCAATTCGATTCCGATCGAGCTAAAATTTGGCGTACACTCTGCCTACGTGTCTAGAAACGTGTAGCCAAAATTACAAAAGAATCGGAGACCTAAAGATTTTTCGCGATTTTAAGAAGGGGTATACCTTCAATATTTAGCGATTTTGTGGCAATATTTGTCAAATCTTTGAAGTCGTGCCCCGGCCAAACTATTAGAGCTATCGACATGAATCCAACGGGAAAATCTTCCCCAAAGCTTCCTCTTTAAGAAGAGCCCCCATTTTTTAGGCTAGCATTTCAGGGAAATCCAGGAGGCTTCGTTTTATCAACCCCATTTTTTCCCATTTTCGCCATTGATCGCCCCGCAACTTCAAAGTCGTGCCACGGCTGCAATTCGATTCCGATCGAGCTAAAATTTGGCGTACACTCTGCCTACGTGTCTAGAAACGTGTAGCCAAAATTACAAAAGAATCGGAGACCTAAAGATTTTTCGCGATTTTAAGAAGGGGTATACCTTCAATATTTAGCGATTTTGTGGCAATAGTTGTCAAATCTTTGAAGTCGTGCCCCGGCCAAACTATTAGAGCTATCGACATGAATCCAACGGGAAAATCTTCCCCAAAGCTTCCTCTTTAAGAAGAGCCCCCATTTTTTAGGCTAGCATTTCAGGGAAATCCAGGGGGCTTCGTTTTATCAACCCCATTTTTTCCCATTTTCGCCATTGATCCCCCCGCAACTTCAAAGTCGTGCCACGGCTGCAATTCGATTCCGAACGAGCTAAAATTTGGCATACACTCTGCCTACGTGTCTAGAAACGTGTAGCCAAAATTACAAAAGAATCGGAGACCTAATGATTTTTCGCGATTTTAAGAAGGGGGTTACCTTCAATATTTAGCGATTTTGTGGCAATATTTGGCAAATCTTTGAAGTCGTGCCCCGGCCAAACTATTAGAGCTATCGACATGATTCCAACGGGAAAATCTTCCTCAAACCTTCCTCTTTAAGAAGAGCCCTCATTTTCTAGGGTAGGGTTTCAGGGGACTTCAGGAAGCTATCTTTTATCAACCCCAATTTTTTCCATTTTCGCCATTGAACGCCCCGGAATTTCATTAGTCGCGCCACAGCTACAATTCGATTCCGATCGACCTGAAAATTGCCATACACTCTGACCGCGCGTGTGGAAACGTGTAAGCAAAATTACAAAAGAATCGGAGACCTAACGATTTTTCGCGATTTTAAGAAGGGGGTTACCTTCAATATTTAGCGATTTTGTAGCAATATTTGGCAAATCTTTGAAGTCGTGCCCCGACCAAACTATTAGAGCTATCGACATGATTCCACCGGAAAAATCTTCCCGAGACCTTCCTCTTTAAATATGTTACTCAATATCGAAATTTCAAAGTCGTCCCATGACTACAATTCGATTCCGATCGACCTGAAAATTGCCATAGACTCTGACCGAGCGTCTAGAAACGTGCAGCCAAAATTACAAAAGAATCGGTGACCTATGATTTTTCCCCAATTTTTCGCGATTTTTAGAAGGGGGTTACCTTCAATATTTGGCAAATCTTTGAAGTCGTGCCCCGGTCAAACTATTAGAGCTATCGACATGGTTCAAACGCTAAAATCTTCCCCAAACCTTCCTCTTGAACACGTTAAGCGCCACGCCGAATTTCTGTGCCGTTTCGTTTAAGCCACGGTTAGCCGTCAGGCGGGCCTTGCCGGGCCGCTCGCCGATAGACGAATCAGAGTATAAACAGTCGGGTAACGTAACGCGCGCCGCGATAGCAGAACGAAAAATCTGTCGCCGGTCCGTAGGGACCGACGAGGCCTGAACGAAAAATCTGTCGCCGGTCCGTAGGGACCGACGAGGCCTGAACGGAAAGTCCAGCGCCGGTCCCTAGGGACCGGCGTGGCGCTTAACGTGTTAAGAAACCATTAAAATTCACCATAGTAAGAACTAGGTCCTAGAACGTAACATAATTTTCTCACACGTTGATACAACGCTTAATAAACAACATTTAAATAAATATGTTAATACATTTTTTTATAGCTATTGTCGGGTTGAATCGATTAATGTACTAAAAATTGCATGATTTCATTCAGAAATATAATGTTGACCTTCATATGTCCTTTACGCTTATAACATTGCTTCACCACACACAATTTTGTTAGTACTCTTTTTTCCTATGAGAAATATCTAAGAAGATAGGAATTTTATTATTGTTTAAATTTTCAATGCAAGTTCACACATAAAAGTCATTTGGTCCGATTGGATAAAAATTGTAGAAAGAAAAAGAAAATTTATATTTATTTTCTGGCTACACTTACTGCAATGTTGAAATATAGATTAAAAAATGATAACATTGCATTTCGTTTAAAAAGGAAGACGTCGCATTTACATCTGTTAAAGTGTTTAAGATTTTCGTCACGAGTCTGACTCGTAATATGACAAATGACTGTTTCATATTTCAACGTTTAATGATTTCAATGACCGTATTCACATTTTTATAGATAGATTGAGAGGAAGTAATACAAACAACGTTCAGAGCTAGAAAATAAATAAAGCTAAACTTCGAATAAATTCTACGCGTTCTTCTAATTCTCCGACAATTTTTCGATGGTAATTAACAACGGCGCGACGCGGCAGTCGAAACGGAACTGTTTTGACAGGTTGGGAAAGAGTATGATCTTAAATATAATTACTCGGCATAATGGGAAACGTAATTTCCATTTTCTCCTCTCTTTTTTCGAGTTCGCAAAATTACAGCACGCGGAGAGAGAGGGAGAGCATTAAACGAGTCTCGTTGCGGGGCGAGCTACGCCTCTAATTTCGTTACCATGTAATTGCACTTGTCGTTCGTTAAAAAGTTAGCTTGTTTTATTAAGGAGAGTGGCAGAGCAAACGCCGGTTTTGAATAAGAAGAAACACGTTTGCGGGGCAAACTTGGTATTTATACGGCACGAGTCGCTAAACGTTATGAAACTGTGTAAAATGGATGCACCAACGGATGCGTTATTTGCACGTGTGTGTCGTTTTCGCTACAGCGCGCAATGCGTGCAGCGTCCATCCCGCTCGTGCATGATGCTTTCGGTCTTGCAACACACCGGTAATGTGGAAGCACAAGGCATTTACTCATGACTTATCAGCACACGTCGTCGGTTCAACGTTCAAGTAATAATTCTTCCGCGTTCGCACACGCTCTTGTTTACCGGCATCCATCAGATGCGCGAAAACATTCAGAAAACAACGCATTAAGGCCGACTGTCTGCGAAAAATCTATTTTCTATGAAATATCACTTTTTCACGGTTGGAATATATAGAGCTGTCCAAGAATGTCGAATGCCTCGAAGGGAACGACTCCTGAGATTATTCTAAGAAACTTTTTCCTTTGTGAAAATGTTCTCTAAGACTTCGTTAAGGAGTTATCAACGAAAAACGTGGACCAATAATCTGAGAGTGGCATCGACCAAGCCGGAATCCGTCCACTGTGGCCTTGCTCCGATTGGTCCACGTTTTTCGTCAATAATTCCTTAACTATGGAAAATATTTTTGCTAAAGGAAAAAGTTTTTCACCCTTTTCAAAGTACTCGAACATTTTTAGAACACCGTGTACATTTTCGTATACTGATTTTTCATTGGAAACACGGTGGGCATAAAATATATTGAAACGCTAAATTTACAATTCTTGAGAAATTGACAATATTTTAAATGTAAATTAATTTTATTTTAAAAAGATGTGAAGCTTGTGGATAAGTCGTAATTTGATATTTTGAACAGCTTACTACCCTTCTGTACGTTAGCAATCCGGAATTGTATTTGCAAATATTAGATAAAATTGCAAACATTGATTTCTGATGTAGAGCAACAGCTTCGATTTGTACTAACGGTTGCAAAGAAAATATTACATACACTGCTGGAAATAATCTCATAACTAGTTGCCTACGCTGAAGCGTAAATAATCCTCGGCAAACACGATAGAGGTACTTGAAAATGTTTTCGCAACTAAATATAAATATAAGGTGGATGTTCGCAAAAGAACTTGTACAAATGAAAATACTATTTCATCGTGTTTTCCGTCTATATTTACAAACTGCGTTATTAAAATTACAAAATGTATTTGCTTTGCCAAAAATGCTAAATGGAAAAAAACAACGTATTTTCCTTCCACGGTACACACGCTTTTCGGTTTATACAGTCTCGAATTAACAACGTAACCTTTCGCATAGGTTTAATAACTCTTCCCTAGGAAAACATGACTTTTTGTAACTTCACTGAATTCGAAATCGCCGACAATAGGCAGAGAGTGCAACATCCAGCAGCGAGTCTTCTTCCGTTCCAGCAGTAGCAAATGCAATATTAATCATGCTGCTACGTTTACCGTTACCGCGACGAACAACGTTTCTCTTTTACATTGTGGCGCGTACGAACAACGTGTGATTTATATTTTTAATAAAACGTCATGTATTGTATTTGACAGGAACGCGCAAAATTTCCTTCTACCGGCTGTCGCGCAACATTCGTTCTTTCCTCTCTTTGTTTATTTTCGATGCCTCCGCACTATATATTCCAAAAAAGCACGCGAAGCAAAGCCATTTTATTTTAAAGAACGGTTAGAGCGGAACACAACGTGGCGTTCTGGCGCCGCCATTGAAAACCGAAGAATGAGGGGAGAAATTCTATCACCGTCGACGCGACTGTCCCGCGAAACAATTTTGCGCTCTGTTTCGTATCACTTTTTTAACACCCGGTCCCTGCTTTCATCTGCATCTTTCTTGCCGTTTGTTTCGTTCGGTTCAATCTGTAAGTTTAACGAGTTTCTGTCACGCCATCGCGCCGAGCCGGGGCCTCGGAAGTTTTTCGCGCTTAAACCACCGACGACGTATCAATTAATCCGGAAATAAATGCTGCCGCGTTCTTTCTCTCTCTCTCTTTCTCCCCCTCTCCCTCTCCCTCTACCCCGCAGCAATTAAGCTTGGCAATAATTCACGTTCCGAAGGAAAATTAAGATATGTACAGAATATCGCGCGGTTATTATTAATTTCGTACCGGGCGCCGCGTTATCAATTAAGCCGGCGTCGGAAGGGGTAACACGCACGCGCCCGCAGCCATGAACTTCAACTCGCCCTTCAACAGTTATCATGAAGGGGCTAAAGCTGCGTTTAAAGGGAACCAACGACGTTAGGGTGAAACAATTAGCGGAAACCGCATTAGCATTGCTCGTATGAGAACCCGACGTCGTACATCGCCGCGAAGAGTCCGCGATAATGAACCAAAACGTAGGAAAAAACTATGCTCAGGAGGATTGAATAAATTATCCTGCATAATTGGCCGAATGTACGCCGCGACGAAAGTGTAGGACGTAAGAAAACGAACGGAATGTGTATTCTGGGTAAGAACTGTCCTCGATCTTCGCCGCTTACGTTATTGCTTACATTCTGCAGTAGGCGCTGTTCTAAAGGTCGAGACCGTAGGGCCCTTCTTTGTGGATATTATCCCTCGGGCTGAGTCCCACACTCCTTCTTCACTTCTTAATATTTAACGGAGGGGATGCGCGTAAACGCATTTCCCTACCTCCTTGACACTAAATCTACCACAATGGGTCAAATGACCCTTTTTAGATTTTCTATTTTACTATTATCGAAGTTATAAAATTGCCTTCGTAGGAATCGATTCGATCGATTTATTTATTCAATCATATATTGCAAGAAAAATCACAGATATTCTAAATAAATTATAACTCCTCATTTTTGTGAGACAATGTGTGCTAGTCAATTTTAATGCTCGGTAGGTTTAGTGTTAAAATAAAAAAAGAAGATCTACGCTTTAGTTAATGCTACTGCTAATGCTAATAAGCCTTTTTCAATGCGTCAAAATTACCAGACTGAAAGAGACCACTTTGCATCACTTTATAAAAATAAAAAGAATTCTTTTGACGATACAAGTCGAAAGAAATAATTTTATCGAATAATTCCTCGTAGATGTATTTTTACAGTCTAAATAATCAGACATTAAAAATATTAGAATCCGCCATTTTGTGGTTCTATAACCTACTGTTAAATAGTTGACGAGTTACCAAATTAGTTAGTCAAATAGTGTTATACATGATAAATGTAAATTCCTTCTGGGAAAAGACTAAATGAAACTGTAACGAGCTTGATTGCGAGTGTAATTGATAAAAATTATTTAACGAAGGACATTGCAAGAATAGGAGGACGAGTCTACTTGAATAAAGACAGCCGAGGCAAAGAAAACTATTAAGTGGTCGTTTGAAAGTTACAACCGCTCGAAAAAGACGCGCAACATTAAATATTGCATCTAATTTTTCATTAACTGCTCAAAGGGTGGGCGAGGATGTTAACTATCTGAAGAGACAGGAAATATTAGAGCAAACGCCGCTAACAAGTCGTTAGGACAAGTTAAACTAAAAACTGAACGTTGCACGAGAAAATGAAAACAACTGCCTTTTCGTTAAAATGCAAATTTTCATGTAGATACAAGAATCGCGTCGAAACAGAATTTTACATTCTGCACCAATAGAATTACTGAGCGAAAGGAAGGCGGCGAAGAAGAAAGTTCAAAAAATTACAATATTTTATTTTCGTCTAAAGATTTTTAAGAGCTGCGAACGCGTTAGAGCCTCCAGTAATAACTGCAGATGGCATAAGTAATTCCGTTATAAACCGGTTTTACTTTATCATATCACAGGACCAAGAACTATAGCGAGCATAAAGGACGTAAGTTAGATTTTCATATGTTACAGAATGACTTTAAACTGGATTTGCTCGAACTTTCCAACTTAAACATTTACTTTGTTTCGCCGTGATGAGATTACTTCTGCAAGAACTTCTTTCGCGCAACGTGATTCTACGAGTACGAGCTTTATTGTACAACGATAATTATACAACGATTGTTAACAGATTTCGGTATTTGTACTGTTGTATCCTTGTGATTTTACATTAACGCGCTGTTATACACCTCGCCGAACTTGCGGTGTGCTGCAAGCAACGATATATGGAACTGTCAATTTATGTTGCTGAATAGAAACGGACATAATTGTCGGAGGACATAAATTTCTGAAACACGAGAAAACGGTACGTTCGCGTGTACATTCGCCGAAATTGACCCTTTGCCGTAACGAGTTGGAATCGTATCCATGAGTTTGCCTTACTTTTTAAACGAAATCAAATTTTATTTTTTTGTTATCAATACCTAAGACGCGACGTAAATGTAGCAGTATATAAGATACATATGGACCGTTTATTTTGAAAGTGGTGTAAGTCCTTTTTTTTAAAAAATGAGATATAACGTAATTTATGCTTAATTTAGTGTAAACTTTTTGTTTATAACTAGTTAGTATTTAATATCTTAAAAAGTGCCTATGCTTTGTTCAATTTAAAATTGACCGGTAAAAGAAATTGCGTAACCATTGATTATGAAAGTGGTGTAAGTCCAATTTCCATAGACAGAAAAAATGGCATTACGAAAAAAGAATTTCCTGTACACACCACAGAATTATTATGACGTTATAAACCAATGTAGACAACATAATAAATTTATTTTACACGAAATGAAACGAGAGAATTTCGTTTCAACAAAAAATCTACAAAACGCAATTAAAAAACAGATAAGAAGAAACACTAATGGAGAAAAAGTAAATTGGTTGAAAATATGTTGTATGAGATTTTGCAAAAGTGCACCGTATACTATTTTATATAAAACATCAATGGAGGACACGGAATTTAAGACTCTAAATTTATCACCTATATGTCGGGGAACACCGCAAAAATTTGAAAAAATCGCCCTGGCGCCTTTGTATCACGATCCCAGGCCTATTACATACGAAAAATATAAGCATATGCAGCAGCTATTACCTTATATACTTCCTGTACATCATGAATATTTCAAAACATTGCCACATGACGAGCATAAATAATTAATAATACTAATATCTTGTGTTAAGTTTAACAATATATAAATATAATTAACGTTTAAAATAAAAAATACTAATTCTATTTTATTTCTTGTTTTTATTTATAAACAAAATTGGATTAATATGAAATATATTTTAAGTGATATTTGTTATTTCAAAATTGAAATTAAATGATATTTACAATTGACTAATTATGTAAGTGGTGTAAATCCATTTGCAGCCTGGAAATATATATTGTTTTAGTTAAATTCGCCTAAAAGAAATTTATATAATCAACTTACATATTGATAAATTAGTACAAACATTCCTGGACTTCACATAATTAACCTACATTTTTTAATTGTTAGATCTGCTAACATTTAATTTTCTCGAAACAGAAGAAAATGGACTTGCACTACTTTAAAAATAAACGATCCATATTGTCTTTTCTCTCCTGTAACATTTTTAACGTTGAAGACACGTCGTAATAACTTTAGTTGAAACTAAAATGCAAGGGATTAATAGTATTCTCTGTAACTATTATTGACAATAAGCTAGCCAACAAAAGAAATGCTTCCGTTATTAACGTTTGGATACTGATTGCTTATAGATGCAAAATATTTTCATTATCAAGTCAAAATCGTTGCTAAAATTGTTTCTAAAATTCTATTATTTTCGTTCACTGTGTACGACTGTTTATTATTATTCCTTGTTAATGCGTTAACTACCGAGCGACGTTCTCCTGTTTCATATTTGCTTATACAATTTGCATAGACAATTACAATTAATAGTAATTATTGTTAAACATTTGATAATGAAGATAGCACCTTACAGTACAATCTAGTTAATTTCAAAACGAATACATTAATAGTCAACGCCACTAATTTTATGGCAATTAAATTTAAGCACAAAGTAACGACGTTCGCCGGTTATTGCAACGTCACGCGCTTTAAAATATTTCACTAAATATAATATACATCTTTGCAAAATTGTAGACGTTACATATTTCCGGGTGACGGTAAACGTGTTAACGCTATGAGCAATTACGTCTTCCAGAAGTGGAAGACGAAATAACCTGTCCAGATTTATAAATAAATTTTAACACTATTGTATTAAATGCAGCGTATTTGATTATGATGCAATGCGAGAAGCTTGGTAGAATACTTTTAGTATCATACATTTTAACTTTTCAATTTTTATTTCGTTGAACAAATTACTTTCAGTATACGGAGTTCTTGAGGCTGTTGAGCTGGCTCAAAGGGTTAACCCTTTGCGCTCAAGTGGCGATTCTGAGGCGCCACGAAAAATTGGAAAACTATTATTAGTATACTATTATTATAGAATAGTATAATAGTATAATAGTATTATAGAATATAGATAAGAATAGTATTATTATCAAAATAATTTTAACATATCAATTTTAACTATCTTTATATCTAAGAAATTGGTAAAAATTCAATGATTGCAAGGACGAGTAACAGTTATAAAATTAACTTACATAAGGTGAAATAATTCAGGCAGAATAAAGTACCCTAAATCAGAAAAAATTCTTCGGTATTCTAGTTAAAACAGTTTTGAGTGCAAAGGGTTAATTTGAAGAAATCAACGTATTTCCGATTGCGCTGTTGCTTAACGGTAATAAAAGGTCCATTTTCATACCATTTGTTACGGTTTCGTTCGATGGCCTCGTCCAATAGGTGATCGGTCTTGGATAAGCCTCGCTGCGACATTCCAATGTAAGAGTTTGTCCCTCGTAAGCACCTACCAGCTGATTCTCGATCCACACCATAGGTTGAACTGCGACAAGAAATTATATTAATGCATAGATACTATGTAGGACAGCAGAGACAATCAAATTTTTAACTTATGACTGCAACGAAAAATGGCTGTGGCATTTGTTTTCCGCCATCCTTCCAAAAACATTGAAATTTGTAAAAACGTTTGACGTTTGCACAACGTCAACGATTCAGTCAACACGCAGCGCCCTTATGCATGCAGTAGCTATTTTTCTACTTGTCACAAGTTGTGATCGTATCTGTTTTCATTTATTCAACTTCAGCAGGAAAACTACAATTTCCGACATGCGTATATGATTTGTCAAATACCATCAATTTGTCAGGTTCCTAAAGCCTTTAATATTAAACTCGCAAAAATTATTCGTAAATTCTCTCACATTTTAAATATTCTCATTTTAACGGATGAACCAAGTCATTAACACTTGTTTCCACAAAATGAACGTTTTTAAACTTGCTGGGATAAGTGTCTTTTACCATTTTTGTCTGGTTCACTTCAAATTTTGACGAAATCTTTCTCTTCGCATAATCTAAGTATATACATCTAGTTTTTGCAAAATATTTAAAACTATTTTCGTAATTATGAAAAATGAAACGTTTTAATCGAAAGTTTCCACATAAACCAATATTTATAAAAAATCTTAGATATTACTTCCTCAACGTAGGGAAGTAGCATTTATTCTTTAGCACAAATTGTAGAAAAGATCGTTCAAATTGGAGCTCCGTTAAAGTTTCTTTTAAAAAAACAGGAAACGTACAATTATTCCTTAAATTGAACTTTCGTTTTGTAAGGCTCGACACGGCGTGATACGTACTTTTTGGTTGCTTGCTTGCCGGAAACTGTCTCCGATATTTATTTAACAAAATCAAAACGTAGTAACGTGAACAAAACAGACTAGAACGTAAATCGAGAAAAACATATATGCAATAGTTAATCGTAATCAATAAAAACATATATAACATTTAAATATAACACTGCATGCATACGAATAAACATAAGCTATTCTTAAATTTTTGCATAATTTAAGAAAATACCTCTGGTTTTTGCAAAATATTTAAATTTATTTTTGTAACTATGAAAAATGAAACGTTTTAGTCAACAGTTTTCACAGAAACCAATATTTACAAAAAATCTTAGGTACTACTTCCCTAACGTAGGGAAGTAGGTTTTACTCTTTAGCACGAACCGTAGAAAGGATCGTCCAAATTGGAGCTGCTTTAAGGTTTCTTTAAAAAAAAACAGGAAATGTATAATTATTTCTTGAAACTTGAAGAATAAAGGTGACACTCGAAATTGAACTTTGATCTCGTTATTTTGGAAGAAGAAAAAATTACAGAAGGTTGCTATAAATTCAATGCACAGTAGTCTAGCCTCTTGAACCGGTAACGGTTCGTGCATAAAATCGTTGTGGCCCATAGTGGAGCAAATAATAACCGATTCGTGGGAACGTAGCAACGAAATTACAGCCCAAAGCGCGCCCTTCGAGGGTCCTTGTTTTAATCAACCCGTGATACGGTGTCGACAGGCCGGTTCGCGTTAGCGAAGGTTCGCCGCCGGCAGAAAATATTTAAGGCGCAACTTCAGGTTCCGGAGACAATGGTCTCCCTACATCTGCCATTCACGATGTCCCAAGTGGCGTCATTATAGTATGCCTTCATGAGAGATCCACGGCCACGGTTGTGAGACTTCAAATTGCATTTTCGAGCATGCGTGTACGATATAACCCTCTTTCGTCCGCGTCCGGTAGAAATTTTTCGCATAGCTAGGTCATTAGCGCCAGCGACAAGTTCATTTCGTTATAGAGTCGTGAACTTCATTTGGAAATTACTGAATTGAAAACTAAACAATTTAAACGCAGCAAATGGAAATGGAACGAGCCATTCGGCTGTCCCTTCTATTGCTCGTTTGCGGTGGATCGACTCTTCATGACCGAATCGCGGTTTTCTACAGAGTGTCCCATTTAAACCGGAGTGTCCCACTAAAATATCTCGGAAACTGTTGACGATACTAATATTTTATATAAGCTGGCGCAATAACTGTTTCGATTTGTTTTTATGTGGACACATAGAGGTGGTTTGGATAGTAACCTTGTTAAAAAAGAAATCGTATATCCTTTTTTAACACTGGAACTATCTAACAATAAATCCAACGATACAGATTGCTTTGTAATAATAACGAGACTGCACCTATTAAAACTTCATACAATTCTCATTGTAAGTTATACATTACTAACACTTTGATTATCATGTCACCCATATATGGGTGACTGAATTATTTTTCCACGTTTAAAAATAAATTTTTATGTTAATATATTCGTTGCATTCAATTTAGTTAATATCTGAAGAACACAAGAAGCTTGAAGGATAACTGTATACCATACATTTAAAGTTTTCAATCGCTGCTTCATTAAATAAATTAATTTGATTTTGTGGAATTTTTGTGGTCATCAGTTGAGCAGTTAATGTGTTAAAAAAGTATAAGAAAACATTTTTATAACTTCAATAATTGCGAAAGAAAAAATTAGGGACCAGTCAAAATGACTGGCTTGGTAGTTCTAGTTCTAGTATTAACACACTGCATAATATGATATTGCTTGCTATTCCTTGCGTGAATCTACAGAATAACGAAAAATGTTGTACCAACTCCAATACTCGTTGTTAAAATCTAAGTACTTATTAGAATATCAAGTAGCACCGAGTAGTCAGTTAAAAAATTATTCTGTTCAAAAAACAAAACGATTTTCATGTGTTCTTTAAGCATCCATTTTGAAAAGAAGTATCGAATATCGTTGAACTTCTATCCGATTCGTTGTCCTCAATTTATAATGGTGATTGAAAAGAGACATTTCCATTTAACCATTGTTCCTTACGATGAAGATTGACATATTTCATTTCCCGGGAAATCTGTGGTTTATGTTTATTTTCAGCCTCTTAACAGCTTCTCGGTATTCGTTATATTGTCTATGAAATGCAGAATGCTCTTCAACGAATTTAATTCAGGATCTGTTACGCGACACAAATACGAACATACATGAAGCACCTTGCTGAATGTTTAATGCCAGACGAATTGTAATTAAAACTAGTGCTTTTACGTTAAAGCATTAAAAACTTCTTGTTTCCGAGTGCATAATATTATAAAAATCGGAGAAACAAAGCGTAAACGTCTAGCGTTTCCCGTGATAAAACATTCACGTGATTCGATGATAGCGTGTTAGACGCGTCTAAAAAGTTCAATAAAACTACGATTCCATTATTGTCATATTAATAAAAGCGTACCAGTGTCAGGCAATCAATGAGGACAAACTTTATTTTGCAAAAAAATCCACAACCTAAGCGTAATTAAACTTTCGACGTCCCTGCGAATACTGGTACGCAAAAGTAACTTCTGCGAATGAAATTTCTGTTTTTATTTTGACGATTCATATCAAATATAAATACAGAAACATCCCTCCGTTGCGGTTATGATGATTTTAACTATCCGCCATGCGTGACCATTCAAGTTGACACGCGTCGAGCGGTTTCGTTTTGCAATTGCAATCGAACCGTACTCCACCACCCTAAAAATCTATTTATTTTCCGAACGTTTTTAGAACCATTAAATTTATAACGTGAAAGAAAATAATCGACCGAGCGATCGCATGTTTCGAGCATTCTAAAATTAATTTTACAATCGAGGCACCTACGTACCGTGGTAAGTTCTTACGAGACTGCGCGTTACAGCCCTTAAAATGCGATTGTTTCCGCGTAGGCTGAGGCTTACAATTAGATGTCAAGGCAGCAGAGCGCATTAATGTCCAATTTGTTGGTTTAGGCTACTTACAGTGAACAATGAGAACAATCCGTTTGCTGACTGTTGGCGGCACTCCATTCGAGGCTATGCAGAGGTACGGTCCCATGTGGAGACGTGTGACACGCGTTATTTCCAACTCCGGGCCCTGAATGCTTGCCACTGTAACAAAACCCATGAGCATGTGTACGTGGTACCGGCATTGTTACGCGAAAGAACTACATGTCACTTCGAGCGACTGCACATGCACTATTTTCCTAACTGCTGCATTAACCGTTTCACCGTGTTACAGCGAGTATCAAATTAATGCGTAAATGGAAAACAACGGGTAATTATTCCAAGATCGACAGTAAGCTCTCGGTAACACTATACCTACGGTGCCTTAAATTTTACTAGTGTGCATTCTCTTATAAAAATGCCAAGATTTAATTTATCTGGATTATTTGCGACTTTCATTGCAAACTATGAAGGCAATTTTAAAATAAATACTCTGCAAAGTGTTATTTGCCCCGTTGTGATAGATTTAGCGTTAACTTAATGTGAGAGTTTCTGTAAAACTATTATTAGATACTGAAAAATTAATTATTCCATCTTCTCGAATTTTTATTATTATTATTTATTTTTATTATGATTATTATTACATTACCAGAAACGATGGCACACTTCGCAGATTTAACATCTTATGCGATTCGCGAAACGAAAACCATGGTTTAAAAAGTAGATATTATTAATTACATACAGTTTCTTGTTTTAAATCACTTCAATAGCCGCTTTGACACTCGTACCGGTATTCACTCGCGATAGCGATCGGCGCACGACTTACCGAAACGGGATCTCGCAAGACAATGGTCCTTCGCGACTTCGGCTACGCGAGGAGCGGCTCCTTTTACCCCGTCTACTTATTATCGCAACTTAGATCGACTTGTTTTGCGCGCAAAATGGAAAATTTGGGACCGTCCCACTTATCAGATTTTTCTTGAGTCACGACCGCCACGGACGACCAAGAACTTCGGAAAGATCTCCAGGGTGTTTTCGCACTACCCAGATTTTCTTTCTGCCCAGTGGCACCCTTTCTTGCGGAATGAGACGGTTGCAGGATCACGAATGTGAAAGCACTTTCTTTTCTTTTCCTTCGGGAGTCCGTTGTATGGTGGGGTTGCTGTTTTGACCGTTTCAGGGTTGTTCGGTATAGCAACCCCTTCCACGGACTCAGGCGCCCGGGACGTGTTGGTCGACTAGCAGTGTCGGAAGAAGACCCCATTATGCGAGCCGTCTCTGGGGCTGGTATATAGAGGGGTTGGTACGTGGCACACCCCTGAAGATCGGCCAAAATCGGCCGATTTTGACGTAGGCAATTCGGGTGAACGATAGGTCGTTAAGCGATTCGGAAATTCCTCGGAGGATACTCTTCGATTGTTTGAAGGTTTGCTCGACCCCGTTGCTGACGGCGAAGTGACGTCGCTATGTGTATTATTATTTGTTTTGTTTACAGCGCGGTAGCACACGATTTTACGTGGCCGATAATAGCGCGTCCCTATCTTCAAACAGTAACGATGAGTTGGAATATGAATGAATGACTTTTTTCGTTTCTTTCTTGTACGTTTCCAAAACGGTCTTTGTGTTCGGTACAAAAGAGAATTTTTCATGGAATATTTAATAAACATGTAAAACATGAAATATTATACTAGCATATGAATCAATAGAAATGCGAAAAGATTTAGTGCTTTATTAGTGCTAAATATTCCATTTGATATAATTGTTTTATATGTTTGTTTAATGAAGAGGAGTCGATATTTTATGCAATGAAGAAAATGGTTCTTGTGTACGAATAGCATGATGAACTATAAAGTTTTAACCCTTAGCACTCTAAGCAATTTTTATTCCAGAATCGAAACATCTTTTTAACCTAAAATAGTTCCATTGTACATTCATTATTATTCGTAATAATAATTCATTTTCAATTCTTATCGACTTCTTAAATAATAGAAGGGAATAAATAATAGTAAGTGGTTAAATAATAGTAAGGGAATTTATAATGTCGCTTCAGAGGCGCCATTGGAGCGTTTAGGGTTAATATCGTGTTTAAAATTTGTTAATTACGAATATTGCACGATGAACTATAAAGTTTTAACCCTTAACACTCCAAGCAATTTTTATTCCAGAATTGAAACATCTGTTTGACCTAAAGTAGTTCCATTGTACATACATTATTATTCGTAAGTGCAGCGTTTCAATTCTTATCGATTTCTTAAATAATAGAAGGGAATAAATAATAGTAAGGGAATTTATAATGTCGCCTCAGAGGCGCCATTGGAGCGCTTAGGGTTAATATCGAGTTTAAAATTTGTTAACTACGAATATTGCTGCAGATGTTGCTCCCGTTCAGTTATCGTAGTATAATTTAAAAGAGTCGAATACAAAATCACAGGAATGAACAATTCCAAACTGCCAAAATTTTGTGAGATGGTAAACGGTAGAAAGATTTTTCAATCAGATTTAGAAAATGGTTTTACACGAGTGAAATCGAAATCCTCGAAAGTGAAGTCCATAAATTAAACGAAGCAATCCGAAAGTTTTTATGAAAGAACTTTCTTCAAGATTACGACTTCCGGTTTAAAGACCCTTCGAAATTGAAGAATCATGGTAAAAATATTCAATATCTTCGGGAAGGATGATTACCGATTAGTTCGACGTCAAACGAAAGTTGAAGATATTTGTAAAAGCGAAAAATTCTATTAAACGCAGGAGATTGAATCTTTTAGATTTTTTTCAGAATTTTCGTTGCAATCCAAATTCGGACAAGCTATTATAAATTTCATTGTGGCTTTAACGAACAGTCGGCGTAGTTATTGATAATAAAATTTTCTGCACTCGACAATTTAGTTTATCGAATACATAGAAAATCCATTTTAAGACACGTCAGTACCACTTTATTGGCAAAGCAATTAATTGCATGCATTTTATTACATTTCAGCGGCGTGAACACATTTCGCTGCAGAGTTTAATCAATAACCATAGTTCGGTGTAACTCGATTAATTGTCTTGGACTTTGAAATTGTTTCGAACAGCTATACTGTATATGCATTAAACGCAATCCACTGAAAATTTCCGTAACTTTCCAAAAATGTAATATAAGTAGACAATGGAACGGTAACAATTATAAGGGAGAATAACAATACGTGAAAACAGTAACGCAATAACGAAATCATAAACATAGGTAATTATCCATTGCATTTATGATAAAAGCTATGTATGTTTATTTTACAACAATATTTGCTGATTCCACGTTTAAACATTTCTCATTTACTTTTCGACTTCGCTGACATACAGTGAACCCTGAAATTATCTGAACGCCCTTTAAATCAGAATAACTTAAAATTTGATCGAACGAAATTTTTTAGCGATTAGTAGCATTGATTTACTATATAATGCACAAGAAAGGTTTCCAAAAAATTGCACTTACTGAAAATTACATGATAAAATTTTTTGCCAATTTCTACTTAAAATCCACAGATTGTTACTTTTTTAATTTCCATTACGAACTCAAACAAAATAGTTCGACAAAATGACTTTTTCATTTTTTCGAACAATTCTTACCAACCGCAGTTTTTTCATTCGTTAATTTAACAATTTTAATTGCTAAAAGAGAAGGCAAGTTGTTTGGTCCAATTATTATTCTCGTTTAAATTCTGTTCGAATACTACCGTCACTCGATGTGTATTTTCGATCGAATTGAAAAGATTTCTGCCGCGTTATTATCAATCGAATAATGTTCCTAGTACGATGGTGAATAACGTGCAACGAGACGCACAAAAATTCTTTACCAATTATAACGGAAATTTAATTTCGCACAACGATGCTACGAGTAAGCAACAAAAGAAGCAATCTAAAATATGTCAGCACGCCGAAATCTATGACGGGATTCGGCCAAGAGCGTTGATCTCTTTAAACACTTGTTGAACGGAATATTTAACTGGTTGGGATTCCAGTCACGTGTCGAGCTGTTCGCCCTTCAGCAATTACCAGAGCATTGTCTCTAACCGTTCTAAAATTGCCGACAGGAACTTTCGCCGGGTGGTTTGTGCTTTTCATTTTTGTCAATCGTGGCTCTCCACTTCGCACGTACACGAGACGGCAGAGAGAAAGAGAGAGAGAGAGACGAGTGTCGGAGGAAAAGGGAAAGGAACGATGTACAACGGCCGACGAAATATTTTATTTTCACTCTACTTATCGCCTAATGGAATCGCGATCGAACTCTCCCCGCACCGACAGAAGAGAACGCTCGCGGACGAGAAGAATAAAAGGAACAGACGACAAATGCTTAAAACGATTCCTCAAAACCAAGCACAGATGATAAAAGATTCATTCGGTGAATAAATCACCAGAAATTCATATCATCTCTTACCATCGTTGCGGAAAATCCTTTCGTCACGGTTTTACATTCGCTTCGACCGTGTCGGCGGATAAAAATATTTCAACAAAGATCCGATAACTCGGTAATTTCGTACTCGAACGTTTTTCCTGTATAGGTGCATACACGGCGGGGCTTTAAAATTGTTATTCGAATTACAAAATACAGAGTACTCGAGGTGCTCGCGAAATATTACCGGGATATTTTGGATTTGTCTGACATCTCGCGGTTGGAATAACTCGCTCGGTGGATCGCATATTTTTGATAGAATAACTGTACGACAATTGTTGCGCCACAGCTGTTTGTTCGTATGTATCTACGGTTGCTTTGATCATTTTGTTTTCCCGATGCTTTTGCCGTTATTTTGATTAAATGAAAGAGCGAATATTAAAGCTTTTCTTGAACAAATACGCAAGAATCTCTTATATGTTCGAAATTTAGTATAAATCCCTTTTCGACATACACCACCGTAAATTATTAAAAAAGTAAAAAAATTATTTTCAGTAATTATTAAAACGAAAGGAAAATACCTTCTTGTGGATATTTAGCTACGCCGTGATTTTACCGTCGTTATTTATTTATTGTTTACAGTTACGAAATGACGACGTTACATAATATTGTTTATTACCGTTTTTGGTGAATTGTTCTCTTAACACTTTAACTGCCAGACTAACAGCCTCAAACATTCCACAAAGTCAAAGTAATTTATTTAATGCAGCAACAATTGAAATCTTAAAATGTCAGACGCATAGTTATCTTTCAACCTTCTTGTAGTCTCCAGGTATAAACTAAATTGAGTACAACGAATATAGTAGCGTACAAATTAATTTATGAACATGAACAAATAATTCTGTCACCCATATATGGGTGACGTGGCAGACAAAGTGTTGATGAATCTATTGTTTCTTTAAAATCGTACAAACATTACAACATAAGCGTCGAGTTTTACGAACGAATCGATCGAATTCGCAAGATTCCTAAATTTTTAAAATATTTCAAAATTCAGTATCAGAGTTTTCGATAAATGATTTTCGAGATTTCGATACGCTACGAAATATTTCAAGACAAAGTACAGTTCGAGGACCGAAATTCAATAAATCAATCGCACAAAAATTCATCTGCAATATATAATCGGGACGGTCAATAAATCTGCAAATCAAAAGCACACAGTGTGATCAAATACTTTCCGATTTAAATCACGGTATCCACCAGACGGAGATCGTTATTCCAACAGAAAAATTCGTTTTGCAAGAAAAATCCGTTTTCCTTCGTATCTCGAACGTAATCTAAAAAGAAAAAAGGTAGGAAGAAAATTGCTTCGTAGGCTTGCTTCAGAAGGCTAGCGCGCTGAATCTTAAGGGGTCCCCCTACTTTGACAGCTTCTGAAAGTGGTCCTTTTGCATACTCTATCAGCTTCATATTGTAAAGACATAATTCGAAAGTGTTAGATACGAATTCGTAACATTACCGACTCTGAAAACTTTGAAATGAAACGTCTTTTCCCCACTTTATCGTTCATCAGCGTATGTTCGTGCAATCATACCAATTTTTAACCCTTTGCACTTGAATAGCGATTCTGAGGGGCCAATAAAAATTGTCGCACCACTGTTTAAAACAATTTTTACATCGCTATGCTTGTATCTAAGAAACTCGTAAAAATGTTGTCAGGGTAAAGAATAGTATAATCACACAAATGCATCAGATGAAATAAATCATGTAGAATGGTAATATCCTAGATCAAAAGAAATATTTAGGTTTTTCAGTCAAAGCAGTTTCGAGTGCAAAGGGTTAATAAATAAAATATCGCGAGATAATGATTTTACCCCGGTTTAGTTTTATGTACATGTTTCTACGAAAATGGTAAAGTAAATAATGCCGTTTTTACTCCTTCTTTGAAATTGAACGGATCCGATGTCTAAAACTTTTGTTTTTTAGAACGAGGCAATGTTTTTATTTAGTATTCTCAAATTATTTTTATTAAACAGACAACGAACCACCAGACTACTTAAAACAGATACATTATCAGCTAAGTTTAGGGCAATCAATGGCACACAAGTATTTGCGATTTTATTCAACAACAAAAATCCTGTATAAGATTATTACCTTTGCACGCAGAATATCTAGTAACACTCTCTATAAATTGGAAAATAAAACTGGAAAGCTTGAAAACGATATATTTTTCTATGGTATGTTAAAAGCTTCTTAAAAGTAGCATTGCTTTGTAATCGGGAAAACAGATAACATTAATTACAACTAGAAAGCTTGAAGTGAACGCGTATAATGGTTTAATTTCGAAAGCTTCCCCATGGAAGCACCAGTTTCCACTTTTAAAATAAAGAACGCAAAATATTTATTTATCCTCCGAAGGTTGATAAATATAGCAAAATAACATGAAGCCGATAAGTCTAGTAGTTTTCTTTCAAAAGCTACCCAGAGGTGCTCTTATTTCTTTACGATCAATGTAAGGAACGCAAAACGCGTATTAATATTCTGTACGGTTTCAAAAATATAACGAGAAAGTTTGGAGCAAATATTTCATGAAGATCTGTTTGGTGTCATCCAAGAACAATAATTATCTTCCTTTAGAGAAGTTTTGGAAAAATATTAACAAAGAATAGTAACGTCAATTTAAACAAACGAAAATTTATTTCGACACGTAGTATCGTTCGCTCTTCAAATAAAGAGGTTCTTTTGGGAGGTCTTAAAAATGGACAACTGTTTTCATTGAGACGTTTTTCCAGTCAAAATACTTAACACTAAACCTACCGAGCAGTAAACTTGGCTAATGTATAATCTCCTATAAAAGTAACAAGAATTAATTTATTTGGATTTTGTGAAATTTTTATTACAACGTATGTTGGAATAGAAAAATCCATCGAATCGATTTCTGACAATTTTGTAACGTCAGTAATTGTAAAATAGAAAATCTGAAAAGGGTCATTTGACCCGTTATGGTAGGTTTAGTTCCATCCGTTCCATCAGCAAATAGACAAAGTGTACCGTAAATTTCGAAGAAATTTCAAATGGGAGATTCCTGAGGCGATTCTGAACCCCATTTTCCTTTGCCAATTCGCGATTCAACGTTTCGCTTTCGAGTTATTATCGAAAAAACGCGGGTCAATCAGAGTGTGGCTACAGCTGACGTACTTTGGCTCGCCCAACGGCAACGTCACACTCAGCTGGAACAGTCACTGAGCGGAAAACCGTTCGCTATTGCCGTGCTCTGATTGGTACGCGCGTTTCGTTAATAACTCGAAAACGAAGCGTCAAATCGCGAATTGACAAAGGAAAATGGTCCTCGGAATCACCGAAGGGATCACCCATTTCAAATTTCTTTGAACTACATGGGACACCCTATAGACAATTTGTTGTTACAAAAACCAGTTGCAATAAATACAGACGTTTTCGTACGCTATCTGCTAACACTAAACTTACCGATCATTAAAATCGGCTCATGTACATCGTCGGAAAAAAACTGACAAAATTTAATATATGTGATAATGTAAAAGATAAACAATTTAACCCTCTGCACTCGAACGGTGACTGTGGGACACCGCTAAAAATTGCAACGCCATTATTTGAAATAAATTTCACATCACTATGCTTGCATCTAGGAAAGTGCTAACAGTTTCACTGTTGTAAAGACGAGTAATACTAAAAACCTGAATATGTATAAGAGGAAATAAGTAAAGTGAAATTTTCGAGACCAGAAGATATGAAAGGTAAAACCGTTTCGAGTGCAAGGAGGTTAATAATTTCAATAAACTTGTGAGAAAGCTAAAAATGTTTGGAAGACCCGTTACTGTAAGTTTGTTGGTAATAAATTGAGCTTGCTTGGAAGATTTTAAGCGTTACTGATTTTTGACCGCAAAAGGACGAAGATTGACGACTGTGCGTCGCGCCGGGAAAACGGGCAAGAGGAGGGACTAACAGCGAAGCCAACCCTTCCGCTTACGCACCTGCACACGGTACAATTCGAAACGTCTCCTGCACTTCCGCGTGCAATTAGTCACGGAGCGGAGTGAACAGACGACGAGCGACTGTGAGAAAGGCCGAGAGAGGATCGGAGAAATCGGGCAAAGAGCGGGCGAAGGAGAGGCGACCGAGTAATTCGACCAAGTGCCAGGAATGCTAATTAAGGGGTAAAAGGACGTAGAAAACGGAGAACGCTTTGACGGGTCAAAAACAGAACCGCTCTTCTGGTCGAGTCGAGTCGAGTCGATTCGATTCCTAGTCGATCCGGTGCAACCGGTCGCACAAGGATGCGTTACCCCCTGGGCCTGCTCCCGGGGGCCTATCGATTTCCGAATTCATCGAAAGACCAGCTCCCTGCGACTCCGTTGCCGCGGCTCGCTACAACGGTTCGTTTATATAATTGAAGTATCGAAGCATTAATCGAGGATCTAAGTAACGAAGCCTAATTGACAGGCTGGTTTCTACAGGAGATTAATACGTTCGAGGGAAGAACACGAGAGCCTCAGCCTTGCTAGGTAGTCAGCTCGTTACTTGAAAGGGTTGACAGCGTCGACGAGCTGTTTTCTCGTTTATCAAAGTTCTATTATCGGCATTAATGCATAGCCGGTTCCGGCTCTGCTGCCGGCTTATTTAATTTTCCATTACTCATCTTCTGACAATTAAGTTTTTAATTGGTTGTTATTGTTTCGCCCCTGATCGAAACAGTAGAATTCTAAGAAGTTCATCCGGTCAAAGTAGATCTAAAGTATTCGATTAGAGCGTTCGCGAAACTGAACGAGAGAATTGTAATTTGGTTGTGTCGACTGCAGAGATAGTTGCTGTTAACCTCTTAGGCACGGCTGAATTTTGCGCGGGGCTGTTTCTCTGTACGGCAGCGATCAACGCGAATTACGTGTAAATGATACAGCACTGCAGTGTGTGACGGATAATGCTGTTCTCTACACAAGTTCATTGGAATGAAATGTTTGATCATAAAATTATAATTTTTCTTAAAGATATGATACACGTATGTTGCCTTTAACAATTTACTTTAATAATTAATAATACAATTGGGTATGGTACGTCTTCAGAGAGATGGCATCCGTGAAAGCCACTATGGTGACGCGTTGTACAAGATGACATCCGTGAAAGCCACTATAGTGGCGTATAGTGCCTAAGAGGTTACGCATTTTGATTTAAAAGCGTTAATCTTTGCGCGAAAGTGGTCTCAGCATTTCTAAATGGCATTGTTCGTTATCGGTAGATTTGTTATCGCATTACTTTAGCCTAATTGTAATTTTTTAGTGAAAACTTCCCCATTTGATTTGATTGTATTCGTTTGCACAATTAAAAAAGAGGATCGTAAAGCCTGAATTGGTCAAACGAAATACAGTATTGTCTCCGTAATTGTCGAACAGGTCTCTACCGTAAATTGTTCTTCCTATACGTGGAAGAGAAAGAGAGATCCCCTTTGAAACTAGTCAAACTGTAAATTCGGGTCGAATTTCTGTCGGATTCGCATTAATGCAAGCAAAGCAAAAGATTGCAGGTTTCCTAATGTGTTTTCATTGTTTAATGAAAACTTTAGAGATAGACACAGACGAATAAGGAAAACATAGCAAGAAATTTTCAATGTTTTAAACACATTGTTTAAATTCTTTACTCTATACATCTTTTCTTCAGTTTAGTATCTGTCATTCTGAAATCGATTCTCAAAGAAACGAAGTAGAACTTCCATTTTCCATAAGCTCCCCAAATCGTCACGCTTCCACCATGACAATTTAGACTCACTCTAGATTGATTGCACGTCTCGTAAATCTTGCCAATATAACTTTTGTCCATTTGGATTATTCAAATCAAATTTCTTCTCATCAGAGAAAATTCCTCTCTTTCCTTTCTCACTTCAATTCACATATTTTATATCGAACGCTTTTGATATTAATTTTTCTCTTCGTTTTTATTTAAGAGAGTAATGTCACGTAAAATTTGTTGTGCGCGTCTTTTATCTTGCGCCTCACCGTTGTAATCTGTCGCATTTTTTTTATGAGAATAAGGAGTACTTACAAGAATCATTTTCACTTCGTTAATGATACGAATTTTGGAAAAAAGATACAGGCACAGCATAGTTCAAACGTTCTACAATTAAACGAAATAATTTTTTGAAAAAATTTACGTTTTCAACCCACCAAGGCGTATACCCTTAAGGATCAAACAAAGTTCTCCCCGTTTGAACTGCGTGCAAAGATTTTCGACGAGATAGTTACCGCGAAGGAAACAGCCATTCTCGTTTCCACCTAGCAGACAACCCGCCACGTACCCCGTCGCATTAATTTTCCCAAGCAGAACTAGCAAACAACACGAAATAAATAAATACAACGCGGAGGCGAGTAAGATCACGCGTTGTCGACAGTCTCTCAGGACGTCTAGCTAGCGTTGCAATAAAGATGTCTCGCAATCAAACAAGATAGGAAAGACTGGCCGCTCTGCCCGTCACGACTTTCTTCGCCGGTGTTGCAGAAAAAAAGAGAGAGAGGAGAGAGGGAGAGAGAAAGAGAGAGAGCGAACCAAGTAAGGTATGCAGTTCGCAGCAGGGGGGAGTGGCAATATAGGTGAAACGATGCAGCGGGGGTGAGAGTGGTGGGTAACAATACGGGGCGGAGAAAAGAGTTAAGCAGATAGCGGTAGCCAGGAAGGAAGAGCATTCGTCTATGGAGGATGCTGTCTCAGGCAACGGAACGGTGCAAATATTGTCGAGGCAGCACCACCATGAAGCAAAGGTGAGAATCAAGGTGTTCCCAGGTAATGCAGGGCGGGCACGTACATTCCTGTCACATTTCAGTTTTTCAAATTTAACTTAACTCTGACACTACCTCGTTCTAACACTGAGGTGGGGAAGCTCTTTCTCATTAGCCGACGAAATAGAATGTGTGAATCGAAATGGATTGAAAGCAGAAACTGTTACTACATTCGCCGAAGCAGATATTTAATTAAAATCTACCAATATGACTTGTATCGTCTGTCCAATTTTCTTGAGAAAAACTTGAGAGAACTTGAACCAGGACTAGGATTTAGAACGTACAAAAGTCAATATATTTATACTCGAAATTTGATACTCTATCGATTTATTTACACAGGATATGTCATTGCATTAGAAAATCAAGGTGACCTTGAAACCTTTGAAACTCCTTCACTGACGAGGAAATACATAGCTAGTGTGATACGCCTCTCGACGACATTTAAATTCCTCGTCGCCAAATTTATAATATATGTACCGTTACGTCATTATTAGGGGCATTTAGTCACTGTTATTGTAAAATAAATCGTAGGCCAAGGGGTTAAAACGAGTAACTGTAAGGTGTGCTATTTTTCTGTTCCGGAGTGTATGAGAGTGATTGTCGGTGAAACGAGAACACACAGCGAAGGAAGAGCGTTCGTGCAATGAGGGTTGGGGGTGCTCTCTCAGCCAGGGTCGCTGTCGGAGCAGCAGCGTGGATGAGCAAAGGTGAAGAACCAAAGTGATCCAGATAATCCGGGACGGGTACGTACCCTCGTGCCAGTTTGACAGGGTGATTGTTCCGCCGGCTTCACGACGCCACGTGACCGTCGGCTCGGGGGTGCCGGTCGCGGCGCAACGTAACGTCACGTTGCTCCCCTCTTGCACCACCATGTCCGTGCTGGTAGGATAGTCCAGGATGTCCGGGGGTACTGAAACAATGACCACATTGCAACGGTGTCAACCCGCCTCCCTCGTGTACGAACCGGCAACGCTCGAACGCAACACCATTCGCGCTCGGATAGATGGCTATCTGACCGGTACCAGTCCGATCTACCGACGCCTCGTTGTATATTCGCAAATATTGTTCGTCAACACACGCCCGGCTCCCTGGCTACGCGCCGGCCTCGACATTCACGAATAGCAGTGCGTTCGGCCGCCCCATCCACTACAATCCGATCGTAAAATCTCGAATCTGCTTCGACTACCTCGCGTACGAACGCAGCCGAACTTCCTGCGTTCAATCTTCACTGACGATCGCTGGCGGCCTCACTACTCTTCGGATTCGGAAAATAGTATCGATCCGAACGCGACGGATTTGCACTGTCTTTCGATGAGATCGACGCCGCGTCGAGTTGCCCAAGACTTTTTATGGCCACCGTATTGCACCTACCATGAACGTTTGCTTCTGCTTGCTCGCAATTTTAGAAGCTCTCGAATTGATTATCCATAGGACGACGGACCATTTTGCCGTTTCAGAATCGACGATGGTTAAAACTATACGCTAGACTATTGGTCGATTTTTTAAATATATTTTTGCTGGATTTTGTGCCACGTGGGGCGTATACGACCCACGCTGAACTTTCCTTTTAGGCGAAGAATTTTTTAAAAATTCAACGTAATGTCAAATTTAGACATCTTAATGTCATGCATACTGCATTTCTTATAGCGTGGGCGTTCACGCAACACGCGGCATAGCGATCATTCATTTTCGACTGCCTTTTGTTGAAACAGCAGAGATTTTATTATTTATTTAATTGTAAAAGTGTGGGTCGTATAAGCCCCACGCGGCCTGAATGGGAAGTTTTTAAAAAACGGTCTGGCACGGAATGTGTTAACTTTTTAGTTGATCCTCGATTGACAACCAATTTATAATGAACTGAAATATTAATTTTCACAACCGATTTATAATGAACTTGATTGGTGTTTAAGTTTTTATGCTTGACGCGTGATTCTTTTACAATCGGGTTTAGTACCAGCTAATGATAAAAATTGAGAAAATATTTCATGATTTGTTAATTTTCTTTAACTTTTAGTTTGTGGAGTTGGTAGATTAATGGCTGACTCGTCGTTATGTGATATACAGAGTGAGGCATTTGAAATAGGCCGTCCGAGTAACTCGCTTGTTTGTGAAGATACAGGTACACCTGTGATTGAATGTTTGTTTGTATTCCGTAAATTGTATCAGTAATTATTAAAGCGGTATTTCAACGACCATCGAAGACTTTGAGATAACTTATTTTCTATTGCAATTAACGTTGAATGATCTTAAACGACTTTCATAGTAGGTCATGGTATGCATACCGTTCCACATAATGAAACAAAGTTCACATCTCTTTGACGTTTTTATTTATAAAAAAAAGTATGCGAGTTGTTCAGGTGGTTCGCTTTAAATGCCCCACCCTGTACGTGTATATTAAAATAAAATTCGATATCGTGTCCGCTCTTATCTGAAACAATCGAATTATGTGTGCAAATAAATTATACCAGAAAATGATATTCCTCGTTAAATTTGCTTCACTGAATTCTGTAACAATTAATGAAAGAACCCGGCAGATATGAATAATGAGAGTGCACGAAAGCTACGCGGAGCGACCGAAATAAAAAAAAAAAGCTGATTGTATCAATTGAAAAAGATTCATATTTTGTTATCATCCGCTGAAATGGAGAGCTCGTCTGAAATATAAATCCCCGCGGAGGATTATTTTCGTACTTCACTATAGGACCATTAAAATTCCGAGTAGCGTGAAACAAAACACTTTCCCCTTTACGATTAAAATGGCGATTAAAGTCCCCAAGCGTGGCCAATTATTGCAAGCCAATGCCGAAGAACAAAAGATCATCGCACCCCCATCGTCGAGCAGGGCAAGACGGGAACCCGTTGCACACGCGAGAGGGTAGTGATTGCCATTTAATTTTCCCTCTTACGTGGCATTTATTCTGCGATTTCGTTTCAGAAATATTCGATTCGCGTTGGGAACGTCCAATTGAAAAGTTTTCACCCTCCGGTTTAATTACCGCGAAGAAATATAAATCTCTCGCGTCAAATCTATCAACTATAATCGTTCCAACGAAATCAAATCTTTCTTTCGTTGTTCTTACTTCGAAAGAATATGTGGAACATATGTAAATGTCTCTAATTGATTAATTACAGATTACAGTTAATTAATAATGGTCTCTATTTTTTTAACTTGTTCTAATAAACATATTAGAATGGCACGCAATCATTTATGCGTTACAAGTGACGCTTAAATTAAAAATTGAATACTCTTTAAAATAAACAGTACATTTGCAACGAACACTATACTTTTTCTATTTTAATAAATAAGATTTAATAATGAAGATCTGAAGATCAAATTTTGTACGCTTTCTCTTGTTCTACTTTCGAAAAGTCACATCAGTCGAATTTTGCAGCAAACTTTGTTTAACAGTTTTAACAGAAAAATTAAAATACGAGAAAAATGTGTAGGAAAAAAAAGCGTTAAAATATTTACAGCAAATTTTGCAAAATAAAAGTCAATGAAATGTAAATTTCAGCAACGTATAATTACCGATAAAGTAACTCTATCATTATTTTATAAATGAAGAAACATTTTACAAGAGATTTAGTCTCATCAACATATATCTTCGTCATATTGTGAATGAATAAACAAATTTTAATAAAAAGATATACATATAGATAGACAAATAGACGTACATATATAAAGACAGTGGAATTTGTAAAAATGTTTCTCGATTTTATATCGAGCATTTTTAATGAATCTGCATATATGTCAGCTTTGTGTATTTTTTCCAAATCCTATCCAAGGATTTGCTTATTTCTGTGTCGTTTTGATATGCTTCAAGAGGGGCCCTAAAGAGATTTTTTCACGATGGCCACTTTTACGACTTCTGCTTTTCAGGAATCGTCCGTATCTTGTTCCTCCTACGAGTTTCAAAATACGTGTTCGGAAGGTAAAGTAGTTCTATAACGAACTCTACGCAAGAAAAGGTCCCCGGAGTGTGGCATGAACTTTGCAAGCAGGTTTTACACGCTTACTGAACTTATTACCCTGATTAAAGTGGTAGATGGTGTTACGTTTACGGGAAAAAAATCGTAAGTTCCGCGACGTATTTGAAATGTCTGCAAATCGGCAGACAGTTGGGAGCATAAATCACAGTTTAACATAATTAACTCATTTTAATCTTAAACAACACTGAACGTTTACCAAAACACACACACAATGATAAATACTAAACCCTTGATCTTTACGTAGAACAAAAATGTCCTTCGTAAAATATTCAAAACAGGAGACACGTAAAAATGTATTTCTTCGATTAATCATTTTAACGTCTCTAAAATCATTTAACAGCAGTTACAAAACCTGCTCTTTTGAATTCGCTTCTTGCAGAATCGGTTCATTTCGATTTCGTTGAAGAATCGATTTTTCTCCAGTGAATCGGACATTCGTAGTGTGCACTCAGCGGCCAGCTAATTACTATCGAGCAGCGTTATGGCACATGATCCGGCATTAGGCGATGTCCGGCTTTAAAGGAACTCACTCCACTCGTGTGGAAGCAGCATTCTTATTTGTCGGTAGCAACCATTAGCGGCTCGGTGTTGTTTTCAGCATGAACAGCTCGGCAAATAAATGACGAAAATAAGGCAGCAAATTTTTCCGGGGGACTTGGTAAACGCGAAACTATCGAGCATAAAGCAATTACAGCTGGCAGTCAGAAATCACAAACGGAAATATCAGGCGACACTCGATACAATTCATTTCACGCATCGGCTACGTTCTGCGCAAAGCGAGGCGAGAAAAAAAGTGTCGCACCCGCAGACAACGCCTTGTATATTTATTGATACGCGGAAACAATTGCGTCGAATTTATCATTTATCGCGAGCTCGTCCGACAACGTGTTGTCGTTTTCCTTTTGCGACAGCGTTTCCTTTTTCTTTTATTAGATCCCCTCCGCACTTCGGTCATTCACCTTTCTTTTTTCTTCTTCTTTTTCTTCTTCTTTTGTATTTCGTTTTTATCAGTGATCCGTTTCTGTACCATAGATTGCGCGGAAAGCATCTTCGTTCCGCGGGTTGTTCGAGCGCGATGCTCCTCGCGAAATTGCGAATCTTCCCAGCGACCATGACGACCGTAACTTTTTATTCGATTCGACCATCTCTAACGTGACAGGCGAAACCGCAATTCTAATGAAAGAAGACGGAACTTTGGCTTATAAACGGAACGTGACGCTGCCAGAGGAACGATGATCTCGTTTTTCGGTGAACACGCTATGCGCCAGATCTTGCGACCTCCTGTGAAACAGGGCACTATAGAAATTCGAAAAATCTACGATATTACGGAAGAGGCCTGACCTAGTCGCAATTTTACAATCGAAAGACTAATACGTGATATGAACGATACTTTCGAAAATGGTGTAGCAATTTTTAGAAGCTCCTTCGAGTCTTTAACCTTTAACCCTTTGAGTACTGAATTATTTGAAGATTTTTATGCCCATGGGACGGACTTAATTTGTCGCTATATGGATTAATATGTAAAAGTAATACATTTTATTTGGAATATACTTATATTGATGATATAAATATATTTTTGAAACAGCATTTTAGTTACAAAATATAAATAAATATATAAATGAAACAAAATAGAAATATTTATATAGAACAGGAACCAACTTAAAGTCTAATAATTTTGTACCGTGTGGTATTTTTCAAAACATGTCGGTAAATGCAAAGGTACCTGGCACTGTTTGCATTGCCAAGTGGTTTCTTTTCTTATTTTATGTTTATAACGTACGTGACACCGTTTTGTAGGGTGTTCTTTAATTCTGTTGCCGGAATATTCTCCGGAAAATGTGCCCAATTTTTCGCTATAAAAGGATGTAGCTACTTGTAGGACGCCCACGGATATTATAATTTGGCAGGACCACTTGCGTCAATAATTCTTCAGCGATTTCGAAACGAAATTGGATAATGTTTGTTTTGGTTGCACAAAATGTAAAATGGGTGCCGCAAACATCAACGCCTGATTCTTAAATTCAGATGACGAGTCAGACTCGTCCACTGTAACTTCGCCCAAATAAGCAGATGACGAGTCTCACTCGTCAAATGTACCCAAAGGGTTAAGCGATCTTCTTAGGAATAGTTGCTCTTTTCTTGTGTATGGATAATACAGTTCTACTATCATTTATGCATTTCGATGACACAATTGATTAATATTTAGACAAGCTAATAACCATTTCTCGTTTGTTATGGCTAGAAATGTCAATTTGTTTTGGGGGTTTTTGAACATCCCATCCGATCACTGACGATAATAAATTTCACCCGTCTACTTAAAAATTGAGAGGGAACGCGTTGCAGTATGAAAAGAAAAACTACAAAAATAATTAAGAGCATCGTTGTACGGTCTCATAATGAAGAAAGCCTGTTAATGAGTTAATTTAACGTCTTCTGTTACTGTGTTTTCATTTAACTAACAAGCAACAGATGAAATAGCCATAATGCGAAATCAAGATGAATAAATGTGCGGAACGGATTGAAATGTAGGTCTTATCAATACCATTAATTATTGGAAAAGAAATCTGTTTCAAAAGAAATTTACTGCTTCGCCGTACAATCGCAATCCTGTTAAAAGTAAATTCTTTAATGTTCTGCATTTTGTGCAATTGTATACTATTACATACTACAATCGTTGCATGTTAGCAGGCTAAACGACTTGTGATTATAACTATAACTATAACTAAAAGGCATATGATTTTCATACATTGAAAAATTGCATTCGTGTATACCGAACATTATTTTTATTTCATTATGCTTATGTAGATATAGGCACGGGATAATCAATTATAGTATGCTCATTCTTATTACAATGGAATAAATAAAATGAATCGTTTATAAGTAGCATTTTTCCAAACTTTTGTTTCGGAGCATCTTCTTAACAGTAAACTAATCATGATAAAATGATCGATCTTTTGTTCGACAATTACCGAGATAATAAAAATCCAATCCAGAGAAATAATAGAATAAAAATATCTTTCTTCAAGTATCTTCTATTAAAAAAACTGCGATACATTTAAGCCTTTGCACTGGAATGTCGTCCCCAAGGCGCCACTAAAAATTGTCACACTATAATTTAAACAATTTTTACATCGTTAGGTCTTCAGTTATGAAATCGACAAAAATGTTATTGCTCTAAGTACGAGTAACAGTGATTAATTCCTAACGCACGAAAGGAAATAGACTACGCACAACAGAGCTATTACGGTTAAAAATATGGTTTCGCTTTTGTAATAGAATTGCTTCGAGTGCAAAGTGTTAATTAATATTCGATTTAATAATTTTCTTAAGAGAACCATAAAAGCATTCGTCAGAACGTTCTCAATGAAAATTCCGCTTTCTATTTGAACAATCGCCGCTGCGTAAAGTGTTGCGGCAATGGCGATATTCGAGTTGGACAAGGTTATCGAGAGAGCGTATAAAGCGACCAAGCCTCTTCTAGTCCATGATTAATTAAAAATAGCTGCAGCATTTTGACTACACAAAGGTGAATTAATTAACACGCCTGTAATTAAGAATCTGCACAGACCGGTTGGCGAGAGGGCAACCCGCCCCTATTACGTGTAATTAGATTTTAAGTCTAACCAGAAGCGTTTAAATGAAAATTTCCTAACAATCGATACCTGGCATAACGCGTGCTCTCGAGGGCGCTCTCTCTCTCCCTCTCTCTCTCGCCTATCGTAAAATCGAACCTGTTCGCAATTCCATTGTTGAATCATAAAACACACGTTCACTCTGGACGATTAACCAATCAAATGGCAGAAAGTGAAAACGAGCAATTTCACAGTGTGCGGCGGCCGGTATGTACCGTGGTCGGCTGGAGTAACGTGGCTCTGCGATAAACATGGAATTTAACGAGGGTTATTTGCGATAAGCTTAAGCATTACGTTCATACGCGCGAACCGGTGTGTCGTGACGCAGAAGTTATGCTTTTGCGACACACTTAAGAGCTCTGCCTGCCTGCCCCTACCCCTCCTCCTCTAACCCTTCGCCCTTCTTCATGCTCAGCCCTCGGTTTGTCCATCGGCCGGCTAATGGAATTTCGGGAATTTCATTTGAAAGTTAATCGCGTGTTTGTGCCCGGTCCGCGTTGCTCGCGGAAGATATTTAATTAGCCGTAGAAACAATACGCTAACTTATTTACGCGGACGGGTCGGCGTGAAAGCAAGAACAACACTCGCCGTTTCATACAAATATAATTTCGCTGCTTTTACGAATTCATCGTCGCACACCTCTACATCATCGGACGCTACACACCTGCGAGTCGAAGGATTCACGGCAATGATGGAGCGGCTTCGCCATTCTGTCGGTTTTGCGTTGTTGTTTGTCCTACTTCGTTCAACGCCAGTGTTAACAAAGTCTGGCTTTTTGCTCGATGCAAAAAGGAGATGGCTCACCGGACGGTTTCGCTGCGGTGATAGTATCGCAAGATTGATAATGAACAGTTTGATCGTGAAAACCAATAGAACCAGTTGCATTGTCTGTTAACACGTTAAACGCTACGTCGGTCCCTTGGGACTGACGGTATCAAGATTACACAATAATATATTATTATAAATTACCCACGGTGTTTCAATAGATTCCATTAAAACAGAAGAACACAGTAAGCCTTTTGCGTATGTGTTGGAATGCAACGAAACCATGGCATCTTTAGTTTTAAGCGTTTAGGGGTGGGTTTTTTCAAGGACACAAAAACCCAAACGAAGGCGTAAATTCGAGTCAAGAATGTCATAGTCACAATTTCTTTTTACATTTATATAAATTAACACATTAACTGCCGAACTAACAACCTCAAAAATTGTACTAAATCAAAGTAATTTATTTAATGAAGCAACAATTGAAAACTTAAAATGTGTGACACATAGTTATACTTCAACTTTTTGGTATTCTTCAGATATCAATTAAATTTAGTGCAACGAATATATTAACGTTCAAATCGATTTTAAACATGGACAAATAATTCTGTCACCCCTATATGGGTGACATGGCGGTCAATGTGTTAAACACGGCTTACGCAGAATACATTATATCACTGTCTCTGAACAACACTTACAATTAAAGTATATCCAAAATATAAAGTGTTATCATTTGGAAAATAGTGTACAATTTAAAGACAATTTCTAACAGTATGCACAATTGCAACTTCCCATTTAAAGTTTACCAAAAAGTGACAGGAAAAATTAAACAAAATTGTTCCGCGTTTAACACGTTAAAGACTTGGAACAATTAGAGTGAAGTCGCTCTAAATGTCAAATGAGGTCTCAAATTTCAACTCGCGTTTATACACGATACAACATTTCGTAACCGAGGTGATAGCATTCAATGCTACTTCGCTGCGCACGGTTCTCGCGATAAGTATCCAAAACACGGGTCTGGCGAAGGACATTTATCTATAAGGAAATCCTATTCCTTGATTCGTTGGCGAACGTAGAAAAGGACAGCGAAGCTAAAGGGCCTCGGTCTCCCGACAGCGTAAACGTAATACGGGTCGAGTCTATCGGTGTGACACACACTATTAATCCATTAACAAAACTTCTTTATTATTTTTTATGAAACTTTTACCAGCATATTTTTTGCACTTTTCTAATGAAAACGATACCAAACACGACACAATTCGGAAAATATTTACAATAACTTTTCATAAAAATTATGTTAACGGAAAATTATTATTGTCGTGTGAAAAATATCGTATCTCTTATCATTTCAATCGGAAAAATGTCAGAAATATATTGGCTGAGATCTCATAAAGAAACAATTAACCTTTTGCACTCCAAGCGATTTTAATTCCTAACTCGAGGCATCTTTCTGTTTTAGGATAATTCCATTACATGTAGTTAATTTCCGTTTGTGCATACCAAATTTGTTACTGTTAATCGTACAGCAACACTTGAATCGCTACTAACTTTCAACAATATGAACAAGCAAATCAATTTTCAAGTCTGTGATATATTCGTTTAACGAAAGAATTTGTCTTTTACAGACGATACAATTTGCTGCATTATCGACTGAAAGCGTGTCTTCAGCTTTTCAAAATTTTCAAAAAATGAATGGTAGTCTGCAAAAGCTGAGGCTGTGAGCTTTCGAATGTGTTCAAATTTATGATTGCACTTCTTTTTTTGTCCCAGAAGAATTTCATTATAATTCATTTCTTTTCGTGCATATCAAATTTGTTACAGTTAATCGTACGGCAACAATTCAATTTTTACTATCTTATTAACTATAAACATTTGTAATGTACAAATTGTTTTGACTAATAGTCTGACAATTTTTAGTGTCGCCTCAGAGGAGCCATTGGAATGCTAAGGGTTAATAATAAAAAAGTAGTACTCCACATTTATTTCTTCGCGCAAGTAAACGTCACCGAAATTATATCACATTTGGCATCGTTTTCATTAGAAAAGTGCCACGAATAAATTGAAGAAGATCTCGCAAGAAAATATTAAAAAATAGAGAAATTTTGTTATTTCAAATGGCGACCGTGGCTTCTCGAGAGGTATGCTCCGCGAAAACGGGTATAGTCCTCGGACAATTGCAGGCGAGATCTTTCGCGCATTTATGGCAAAGAAAGACCATTGTGTGTTCGTCTTTATGAGACACGAAACGCGTGCATACACTTTTGCTTATCGCGTTATTTCGTTGAAGTTTAGCGAACACCGTGTCCGTCGCTGTAGATCGTGGATGAAACTGACGGCGACAGGAAACGTTTCTGGTCGGAGATCATTGTAATCAAGGCCGAACCATGAAAGAGTCCATCCGCCCGAAGATAGAGACACTTCGGCGCGAGGACTCGTAGTTGTTCCCGGTTGGTGCGGATTTGTGGCAGTAGGATGCAAATATATGTAAAGTGTACACCGCGTACCAAAACCTTCGTGGGCGATTGTACTCTTGGCGGGCTATTAAACACCTTCCTGGCGACTCGTGCCCCTCGGCCTAATAACCGGCCGGCCTGCAAGGAGCCCATTTGCCAGTCGCTGAGCACGGCAGAACGCGTGCTCTAAGCGTATGGTTTAACCTACTCGTAACCCTTCGTTAAATTTCTTCTTTATCGTTCGGAACGATCGCTCGCCGGCTTGTCGAGGCGTTAGAATCGTGGGAGTAACGGTGCCGCTAGAATTGATCTGCTCTTATCCGAGGTTTATCCACGGATCGGATGAGGCTTTTTCCTTTTTCTCGCTTTTCCTCCCTCGTCCCTGCCCCCCCTCTCCATCTCCGAGGAAAAATGTGTCGTCCATCGTTGATGTAATTTGACAATCCTGACAGCAGTAATGGAGCGATAAATATTAGGTGCGAGGTAAACTTCGGTCGTCATTTTTCTTTTTATAATTTTGAATTGGCACGAGGCCATTTTTCGAAAAAATTAAACCAGCTATTTTAATATTTACATTTCTATGTTATCTTTTCACTTTGGAACGAATTTTAAATGATATATTTAGGACCACTAAGATTTTGTGAACCGGAAATTAGATGGTTGATAGAAGGATTGATAAGTTATACATTTTTAGAAAGACAAGAACTTTATACTACCATTTTATTGGTTACCAACATTTTTTAATTTAAAAATCAACAGAACATTTTTTTGTACCTAATGGATAATATCTTTAAAAAACCTTTATTAAAAATTGTTTACAGTCTTGGATGCGCTGGAATTGTTCGATCGACTAGTATTTGTATTAACAGATCACTTAACGGAAGCCTATTAATATAATTCTCAATAACTGTGACATATCAAGGAATACTGAAAAATCTTCTGTTATCAAATAAAAGAGAAAAATATCGGAAGAAATAATTGGATTACGTTCCTGAGAGTTTCTCGTTAGTTCGTGTCTGCCATTACTATCGAATGGTTCTTTAAGGAAGAAAGTTCTTTCGCTTTATATTTTATAAATTATTTTTCTAATATAGCTTATGGCTTATGTTGCTCGTTATGTGTCATCTTAAAGTTTATTCATTTATCCGTAATTTATCCTTCTTATAATAATTTTTCTGATGTTTAGAAAATCTATGTATAGACCGAGTTTAATGAATAGCGAGTATTAATGAAAATTTTTAGTAAATTTCGAGTATTAATGAAAAATTTTTAGTAAATAAATCTTGTAGTAAAATATGAATACGTTTGAAAATCGTGTCTACCGTAACATTTTTAAAAGTAACCAAAAAATTGTGTATTTTATGATGTGGAATGAAAAACATTTGACGTGTTCGTGCAATGATAACAATTGCGCTATTTGGAACAATTGAGTGCAGCACAGTCTCGCGGATTGTACCGCGTTTAAATGTCTTAGCTGAGCGTCTCAAATTTTAATAATTAACCTACTTTCAAGTTTCGCAAGTTGTAGAACTACACAATTGAACGTAGTCCGACCTCCTCTTTAGTTTATCTGCTAAACAGTAAACCTGAGCTCTTCATTCGTTTCTTTAACTACTTCAACAGTTAGTTAAAACACTTAAATACAGTAAAGTTTAGTGTTTTTAATTAATCAAATTTTAATTGTTTCCCAATTTTAATCATTCTCGCCGCACCAATCCCGACACGAAATAAATACAAATCATTCTCCGGCAGACATAGACGAATTTCAATTAGTTCCACCCGATTTTCAATTTCCGAATTCAAATTCTCGTTATCGCAACTTAAATTAATATATTTTCGAGTGGTTTAATTAATAGTTTAATAGGAATCCATTGAAATCGAACATTATTCCATATAACTGTAGAAATCGTCCATACGGTTCATTAACCCTTTGCACTCGAAGCTATTTTAACTCGGAAACCAATGCATTTCTTTTGACCTCGGATATTTTCATCCTACATGATTTATTTTATCTTATGCATATCGGTTTTATTATTATTACTCGTCTTCTTAGGGCAGTTTAATTTCTCAGATTCAAGCATAGTGATGTAAAAATTGTTTTAAACCTTTGCTCTACGATTTATTTTTGACTTCGAACGGCACAGAAATTCGGCATGGCGCTTAACGTGTTAAAGAGGAAGGTTTGGGGAAGATTTCAGCGTTTGAGCCATGTCGATAGCTCTAATA
>CM052097.1:13995428-14005640 GCA_028453745.1 Agapostemon virescens | reverse complement strand
ACGGAACGGTACAGAAATTCGGCGTGGCGCTTAACGTGTTAAGTAATGAAATATATATAAATACCGTTCACCCACAGACCCCTGCACTCGCATTATTGAATGTGGTATACCTGTTTTAATCGCATGACACATCAAAGTTATAGCTTACAACTCATGTAAATATTTCAAGAAAAGATTTTATTTTCCAATTGGCTGAAGTGCTGAAAAATTAATATAAAAAAGATGTCGAGAACACATCCATTCCATTGACAAAAATTCATACTACTGGCGCACGGAAGAGTTGTCAAGTTCAAGAATCATGTAATAGAAATAGACGTAAGAAACTTTGTGCTAAATGTAATCGATATCTTTAGGGAAAATGTATTTCAACAACAAAGTTTATATGTAAAAAATATTTTCAATGAATATTTTAATGATAAATCTTTCATCTAAATTGACTTGAAACTATTCTTTTTTGCAAAAAACTTCCATTTTTTTGTGTGAGTCAAACTGGCTCGCTTCAACAAAAATAGGTATATAATCAACGCCCCTGAATCTAATGTTAAGTAACGTATGTTAACCCCTTACCCTACAACAACGAATCAGACTTGTGATGAATATTTCGAACTGAATCGTCTGAACATGTTCCCTTATTTTTCTTGAAATGGAAATAACATTTTATTTAATTGTTGATCGTAGATCGTAGACGTAAAATAAGTCGTAGGCCAAAGGGGTCAACCGTTTTATCGGTCACTGTTAAAATCCCGAATAGCAAAGTTCCGGTTCCGGACCATCGGCTGTGCGGGATAGAAACCGAGTCACGGTTGACCCGGTCATCCGTTGATTAACGCAGAAGTGGGCGAGATTCGGATATGACCGAGTATCGGTGTTTCGGTATGACAATCACGGTTTCGCAGCGACACTGTGCGGGATGCTTAGGCGAGCGTACTCGGTGAAGTTTGACAAGTTGGCGGTAACAGGAACGCTGGTACCAAGTGCCAAGAAAGTTCCACGGAAGGATCAGTTGATGCATGGCCGCGGAAGAAGGATGCACTCCGCCAGGAGGAGAGGACGGGTGCAAGCGTAACTTACGTATAGTGTGCTATACATGGAAAAGCGCTGAGCCCGCGTGTTCTTAGCCGAGATTCCCGGGTTCCAGCATCAAGGAGTTTCAACAGGGAAGACCGCTGCGTTCTGAACTCACCGGCAATTCGGGACGCACGATTTCCCTGCAAATATTCGCGGGAAACGGACCGCTTCGTTCCACCCGGAATCCGCCGTTTCCTTAAATAATAATCAAGCGGTCGGCGCCGCGCGCCACCGCGTCCCTACTCGCATTCACTCTGAGGCTTCAATCTCTGAGCGATCGTACCATCCTGAGCGGAATACTACGGATTCCTTCGTAATTATGGACCGATTGTTAGGAAATACCGAAGATATTCTTCTTGCCGGATCCACCCGTTGTTTTGGGTCATCGACGGTTTCTGCGGAATTAACCGTTTACCGTATTATGCCGAGCCAGGCTTCAGATTCCATGAATCTACGAAGGCCAATCAATAAGTAAGTTACTCGCACACGACCCACTCCTCTTTTGTTTCAAAATAGATATATCTCTACCGGTCGATGGCTATATGCAGCGGCCGATACGGCGAACGTGGCGTTGATTAACCTTTCGAACTCAATAAAATTTTAATTCTAGAATTCTAGGCATTTTTCAAATAGAATGGCCGTAGTAGGGGGCGAATTTATGATACATACGGGACACTTAGTCGATTGGGGGGTTTAACCCTTTCGCTTCGGCAGTCCAGTCTGCCGAAGTACCGTCATCGAACGGAAACACGCGTCAAAAATGTGCACGAGGCTTTTGTATATACGTTCTGCTAATATTCTATTTTTAATATGAAAAGACTTATACAAAATTATATTAGTTATTCTAAGTACATTTGACCAATTACAGTTAAATGAATTAATTAAATACATGTCATATGGATGCCGGATATATCCGGTGATCAAACGCACAGGTCGTCGGGCGGATCGTGTAATCACGTTTAATATATATTTATTTTTCTCTTGTTTTGTTAACTTGACAACAATTTAATTTTAAACCACTCAACCTTCCCACAGAATCATGGAGTTTCTTTTCTACCCTCGAACATTTTCATTCTTGTAATCTGTTTTACATTGCGCGCACGAAATTGAACTTGCTTTTTCTTGTAGAATTGTATTTTTGGCACTTTATAAAATACGGACGAGTTTGATCATTTAAAAAGTGTTTTCGGTAACGGTATGACTATTTTTGTGGACACCTCCGAGTCACTACTTCAGTGTAAGGGATTAACACTTCGATTGCCAAACTGGCGACCTCAAATGTTTCTTCAAGCGAAAGTAAATTATTTAATGAAATGGACATTGAAAATTTAAAATATTAGTACAAAAATTTATATTTAATTCTGGATAATCCCATCATCCTCGTGTGGACGAGATGGCGAGATTGTCCAAATATTAAAATTTTTTCGTCGAGATTGTATTATATTTATTCAATTTTATTTAGTGCTCCTGAAGTGTAATTTGTGTAATGTTTTCTTTCAATGCTTCTGTATTCGCCAAGAGCAACGTAATTTCAAATATGTACTGGTGTTTGTAACGTTTATGTACGACACATCCCCGTATACGTGAAAACAATCAATATTTTATGTTTTTAAACAATAATCTTTAAATAATATCCATTACGGTCAACTTTTATTATCCCCATTACGAGCAAACAGAAAAATATCACACTGTAATAATGGTAGCAAATACAGCTGCTTCGAAAGCATGGTACGACATACTAAAGCACTGCTAATGAATTAACTGCTGCAGCTTGCTAGTACAACTACAAAGCATATAGAAGTGAATAAAACAACAGGTAATGTTTCTCGGAAACAAAGTGATTCCTCATTAGCGTATATTTGAGTTGTTAAAGAAAATATGAATATTCCTATTCTCCTTCTTAGCATTTTTCCTATCACCTTTGCCACATGCTGCTAAAAAATACGCATTCTAAGAACCGTTGATTATTTATGTTAAGTCAGACTTTGAAGTTATTCGTTCGGATAACTTAAAATTCGTAAAGAATATACGGTAGCTCTTCTGATGTAGTCGCTTTCGTGAATCTTTTGATTGTAGAAGTTCGAAGTATGCTGATTCCGCTGGATGAATGAATACTTAATGAATCTTTCCGGCAGAAACGACATGTTGTGTCCTTTTTTCGTTTTGTTATCAAATTCAGATTGCTAGCTCTGTTTAAAGTATGTAAAAGCTTCGTATGCAAAATTAGTCGAAGCAGATTCGTGATTAAAAGAATAATGACCTTATTCTAACACGACGGTGAATAAAATCCTAGCCATTTAATCTTCTGTCATGCAAAAACGCGATGATATAAGTATACTTGCGCGCAAAATATGCACCGACTGACGCTAGATTCACTTGTTGCTGAATACTGATGGGTGTAGCCTTACTTTTTGAACTGGTTTGCGCACCGAAGTAAGGGTACTTAACAAGTTTAGCACATTCAAGCAGTTTCTTACTGGATTCCCTAATGTTCCGTTAAAAAGTGCCGGAAGAAAATGCATAATATATAGAGCAATTACGTTTTTCCTGTCCAGCATTGAGTATATCGCTTTGCAAAGTCTACGGTAAACGTTTTTTGAAAGATCGGCGAAGACAGCAAACGATGCGTTGATTTCTTTCCAAAGCCTACACCCAGATACATCGTTTAAAATTATAATCATTTCGGAGAAGTCAAGGTGCAAATAAATATTTTATAGATGTCGATATTCCAGTATTATGATCGTAAAAAAGAAATTTCAGGTTATTGCACTCGGAGAGCACTTACTCTGCTGTACTTAAACCTGTTCCTTCCGGTGGTCTTTTCAAATTCACCGACCGGCACAAATAGAGTGCGAGAAGTTTAAAAAGAAGTCTGACTTCAGGAACTGTGTTCCAGACCATTTTCTATTTCGCGATCGCACCGATTCAGAGAAAGTCTTCCAGCATTTAACGTCTCAAGCTCCGTTTAACATGTATACACACGCGAAACACATAAAATGATTTAGTTTCTGTATCTCTTTATCTGTAGATTCTCTAGAATTATTCAGATTATTTCGAATCATTTTATCATTCTGTCAAGTTTAGCGACGTCATAAAAAGTATTATATCAAAGATAAATCGAGTAATTTCGTAAGAATTTGGAATAAGAGTCTTTAAAATTGATCGATAGATTACAATATACTTTACTTTACTAGAGAACTATTTTGAACGACAATTTTAATCGGTTTCCGTTTCTTGCGATCGATGAAGACAATTTTCATTTTGCTCGAAGTCTATCGTTCATACTACTGGCTTCGGATCGTTTTATGACACAATTATGTTGTATTCTCATTACCAACTACTTCGAGAAATCCAGTGTTGCTGGACATCGGGTCAGTGTTCACTTGGCACATGTACCGTCCCCTATCCGTTACTTTGGTGTCTTTGATGTGCAGGGACCAAGTGCGATGTCCACTGTGCGTAACAGCGATGCGATGGTTCTTCGTGATGACGTGAGTTGCGATGGTGAGAATAGTCTGCGTATCTATGCGAAGCCACGCCACCTGGAAAATAATTTTTATATTTTTAAATATTCGTTCCTCTTATAGCTTTATCGGCAAATTACAATCTATCAAGGGGAACGGAAAATAATGTTGAATTTTTTTACATTTTTGTGTACTTTGAAGTGTATAATGAGCTGATAAATACTAAAAGAATATCGACATGCACAGAACCGATATTACTTTCCGGTCCCTCTAATACAACACCCTTCGAAGGTGCCATTACGGCAGTTCCCGGACTGGCCCGACCAGAATATCTTCCGTAATTGCGATACGATCGACCTGAAAATTGCCATACACTCTGTCCACGCGTCTAGTAGCTTATAAGAAAAGTTACAAAAGAATCGGGGACCTAAAAATTTTTCCCCAATTTTTCACGATTTTCGACAGGTAGTGGAGTCGTCCCTTCAGCGTTTGACAATGTTTGGCAATCTTTGAAGGCGCCCCCCGACCAAACTATTAGAGCTATCGATATGATTCCAACGGGAAAATCTTCCTCAAATCTTCCTCTTTAAGAAGAGCCCTCATTTTCTAGGCTAGCGTTTCAGGGGACTTCAGGACGCTTCATTTTATCAACCGCATTTTGCCGATTTTCGTGGTTTTCACCAGCCTCCAAATTTCAAAGTCGCGCCATTGCCGCAATTTGCTTCCAATGGACCCGGGAATTGAAATACACGCTTCCTGTGCGTCCAGTTACTTGTAGCCAGACTTAGAAAAGAATCTGGGAAACTAAGTTTTTCGACCCATATATTTGCCTCTCGGAATGGGAAAGTTCGGCAGTTGCCGAATTGGCCCGACTAGAATATCTTCCGTAATTCGAATCCGATCGACCTGGGAATTGACATACGTTCTGCCTACGCGTCTGGGAACGTGTAGCCAGAGTTAGACAAGAGTCGCAGAAAATAAATTTTTTGGCCCATATGTTCGGGGATCGAAAAGTAATTTAATTTTTTTTTTACATTTTTTGTGTACTTTGAATTATACAATGAGTTAATAAATAATAAAAGACTGTCGACATGTGCAGAAACGACATTATCTTCCAGTTCCCCTAATATATTCATATGTTACGACGACCATCACACTTCGCATTATGTCAAGAATGAATCTTATTAAAATTTAAGAAACTGAATATACGTGTATAATAATTAGTAAAAATCTGTCCAAGTGTAATAGTCAATATCTTCTCTATTCGTCATTGGGGAAATCAGTCGTGTCTGCGAAGCTGAAATCGTCGAAAGTATCTTACCGTTCTGATTTTCGCCGCGAAAATTGATTGTGCTAACAAAAGGGAATTTTCAAAGTGTCTCAAATTCGAGGGAATAGAAACTTTTCAACTGGAGCGACCCCAAAAGATCTTGCCACACTCGTTCACCTAACGTCTATCCAATTTTCCAATACACTGAACAACAAACTTCCGTTCCCCGTGCATGTTTAATTATCCTCGTCCCGCTGTTAAAAACAAGCACAATATTGTCAACCGCAGGGCGGCATGAAACTGCATTGATTAATTTCGCGTTCTGCAATTACCAAGGGATCATCGAATCAATTAACCTTATTTTAATCGCGTGTTTCAACTACAGAGCGTCGACTGTGTGCATAACTTCCGTCGATATTCGGACAACATCGGAGCCGAATGGCATCGTGAATATACTGAAAATTTATAACAGGGTCGCATCGACCCCGCTCTGTCCGGGGCCCAGCGGTGAAACGAACGACCGTGTCGCACAAATCCATACCGAAACGTTGTAACGTTCGTAACGAACAAATGTATCCTGTTCGAACCGTATGAAAATATACGAATCCGGACACGTTCCGTTTTGTAACGATACCCGTTCCATCGCGCCCGTGGTTTTCCGCGTCGGCGTCGAGGGGTTGGAAAGAAACCGTCGGTTAACCGGCGAAGACCCTGAAACCCGTTTCCTCAGCTAGCGATCGTCTACTCGCAAGGAACTCCGAACAGCGTTTCATTGGGCGGCGACACGGTTCAAAAGGAATAACAATTTACCCGACCCAGATATCCGGCACGCGGTACAAAACGCGACTATTACAAAATGCAACCCGAACCGGCGTCCCCTCCTCCGGCTCTCCTCTCGTTTTATTCAATCCTCACCACTTTCGATTACAACCCGGCGATATTACTTTGAATGCTGGTTCCCGCAACCAGGCACGCATTGTCCTTCTCCATCGCGGCCAAGACATTCCGTTAAAAGTGTTGTTACCAGGGCTCGCGCGCGCCTCTGAAAAGTGATTCCACCGAAACAAATCCCGCGCACGGCCACCGCATTTACAAACGTCCGTTATACGAGTCTTCTGCTTTCTCCACCCCCCGTCCTCCTTTCTTTTCGTTATTCCTTCTGGAACATCTCCTTTTCCCTGGTAAACCCACCCCGCGTGCCCTCTCCCTACCAAACCCCTCGACACCCTGCCTCGCTGCGTCCCAGGCAACGACGCTGTCTCTCAATGACTCATTGTCCGAGTGCAGCGACAATGTGCTCGACGTTACCAACTGTGCCCGTTTACACCGAGAGGGAAAAGAAACGACCGCGAGGAACACGAAAAAAGAAAAGAAAAAAGGAAGAAACTTCGTAATTAAAAGCCGTAATACACTCGTCGCCGTTTTAAACCGCGCATACTCCTTCCTCTGTCTTCGCACCCGCGGCTTTTCGTTCCGCTTGAAACACCCCCGCACGATTTCATCCCCGGTTCGGTCTGTGGGCGACAACACTCCGGAGGACACGTGTTCGTCGGTACAGGCTGATGAAAAGGTAATGGGTATCTGTGCTAGGCGAAATGGGGGTTGGAAATAAACAAGCGTCGATTGTTTTTGAAAAGTTCTGTTCGACTTTGAGTTCTCGAAATGGGTCAGAAGAGTCTTCCAACCCCCATCTGTAAGTCCAGAGTCGACTCGTGCTTTTAAGCTGGTGAGAAGGTAATAAACGAGCGTGAATTATTTATAAAAAATTGTGTTCCCCTTTGAGTTCTTAAAATGAGTCAGTATAGTCGTTCAACCCCCAATTTTAAATGTATGGACGTTAACACTAGAAGAGACGCGTGATTCTGAGTAAAAGCTGATGAGAAGGTAATGAACAAGCAGGGATGATTTTAAAAAATATTTTGAGTTTTTAAAATGATTCAGAAAAGTCATTCAACCCCCAATTTTATGTCTATGGACGTTAACACCAGAGAGAATTTGTGTTTGTGAGTAAAAGCTGATGAGAAGGTAGTAAACAAGCGCAGATTGTTCTTAAAAAATTGTGTTCCTCTTTGAGTTCTCAAAATGAGTCAGAAGAGTCGATCAACCCCCAATTTTAAATGTATGGACGTTAACACTAGAAGAGACACGTGATTCTGAGTAAAAGCTGATGAGAAGGTAATAAATAAGTAGGGGTGGTTTAAAAAAATATTGTGTTCCTCTTTGAGTTCTTAAAATTAATCAGAAAGGTCACCCAACCCCCAATTCTAAATCTATGAACATTAACACTAAAGTCAATTCACAGTTCTGCGTACAAACTGATTAGAAGGTAATAAATAAACGCGGATTGTTTTTAAAAAATTGTGACGACTTCGAGTTTGTTGAATGACTTACAAGACATTCATCCCTCATCGGTTTGGTCTACAGGCGACAGCAATTGCGCTGACATCGTCAGGACAAGAGTTTCTAAGTACAGACGGACTCAAAGGAATGGAAATCCGTGTTGAGGAAAAATCAGGCACAGGAACAAAGTTTGTTTTGTTTTTAAAAAATTATATTCGACTCTGTTTGAATGACTTAGAAGAATCATCCATCCACCATGCGTTCGACGTATATATGACAACACAATCGATCAAGGAAGCGTCCTGACAAAATTTTTACAACGTCGACTCGACGATATCGTTTTAGAATTTGCGTCGCTTTGGGAGCGATGATACTAAATGGTCATTGTTTTCTTAACACCCTGTACGACCCGTCGCTGCATGCTCCAGACATACCTTCACGCCTTGTAACTCCGTAAGTGCAGGAAAAGGATGCCTTCGAAAGTTTCGAAAGCGACGCCCTCTGGTACAACTCAGAGGAAAAAGACACGATGTGAATGTGCTCCTCAGAGAAGAGGCTGCCGAAGATGCAGTCTGCCAGAAGAGGCGTAAGCCTTCAGGAAGAAGGAGCGGAATATATAGAAGAAAGGGCATGCAGATTGTCTGCGTGAAATGAGAATGCAGATCTCTCGAGCGTGGTAAAAGAGACTGCGAGCTATATGTATTTCATGCATCTACACGTGGAACATTTTTACACGCTGCAGGACGGTACCCGGTTGATTTGTCTGAAACACGGTTAGAAGTCCACAATAGGTCCTACGTGCCTAACTGCGCGATGAACGTGGAATCATGATGTTTCAAACAGGATGACTATGTCAACTGAAATGTAGATCGACGGACGACTTCTCCAAACTTTTGATCAGAAGTTTTGAGACTCACTGTAAAATGTAGGAGCGAATAGTATTAGGAGAGATCAAAAACCTAACCGGAATCGGATTCGGTCCTCGGTAATCCACGTAGCTTGGGTAACCGGTTACTAAACGTTCAACGATAACCTGGTTAACCCCGTAAAAGCGGGTTACGATCGGAAAGCTTTAAAACAGAAATCGTAACCGTAACCCGTATCGGTTTCGCTTTGTAACCGTTTGTAATCCAAGCTAAGAGGGAAGGTTGAGTACGATGCTTAAACTTATTTTCTAATTTATAATTACACTTTAGTGGCGATCGGTTAAAATTACCTACGAATATAAGTAATATCTTATTATCGATGTAAAGAAATTTATATTTTAGATAGTTTTGAAGAGTATAAATATTTTTTTGTATTTGAAAGAACGGCAGTGCCTTATATACAAGGTGTCCCATAGATATGCTGTATTTACTTAAAAGGGGCGATACCCGAAATAATTTAACCCTCTATTTAACGTCTCTAACGTCACATTTTAATTTATCGCCATTTTACCAAATAATTATAGCTTTCTTCATGAGATGACGCATAAATCTTAATTCTATAACGTTGCCAAGGCAACCAATATTAATATTTATGACTGTTGCTAGGCTCATCCACCTGAAATAACAAAATAAATGCTGTGCAAACTGTCTGCAGTAAAAATAAGCGAAACCATTTGATCCAATTGCTATTATTTGTGCTTTTGTCAGTGATTGCCAAACTAAAAATAGTGAACATAATAGCTCTGGGTTCGTATATCAATAACAACCCATTTGTTTGCATTTCAATTTTCAATTTGTTACTGTTTTTTTATCATACAGTTTCGTAACTTTGAGGTTACAGTGGGCTATTATGGCAGATTTCGGTACATTTAGGATAAAGTTTGTGCTTTCTCCTGTTTTCAGATTTATACATCGTATACCCAAAATATGAATACAAAATGAGATAGAAATAACAGAGGAATTAGAATTAGACGCATTAGCGGTAATGGATCTGATGATTCCTTATTAGATTCTGACTCCGATGAAGATGTAATAGTATTTTCCCGACGACGGATAAATGTCATTGACAGTGACGAAGAATTTAGTACTGAATCCTCGTCAGATGAGGAAGATGCAGGACCACAAAGAATTGTTTGGCAACCAC
>CM052097.1:13963631-13993812 GCA_028453745.1 Agapostemon virescens | reverse complement strand
ACGTCGACTACGCATAGCGACGGCCCTGGCGAGTCGAGAAAAGGCTGCAATGGTCGTCTGGCGCGAACGCGTCGCGCACAAGCTGTCAATGAATATTTTCTGATCCTTCTCGTATATTAAGGGAAGCAAATACTTTTCGTGAATGGTTTCTTTACCAGAAATGTCTGTAGAATGCATTCCTGTATAGTAAATTCTTGCTAGATGAAGGATTTTTGACATAAATAAAAAAATAGAGTGTATAAAGTACCCGCGTCGGCACATTTTCAAACTTTAACAATCATTTACAACTATTAGGGAGTACATAAAAATATAATTGGCTATATGGATGTGTAGAGGAGAGTCCCCTCTATCTCCTGACTCAAAGTTGAACTTTCTCGCGTGTTTAATTTTTGCGTACCACGTCATTTTTAATCAAAATCAAAATTTTTCGAAAACGTTGGGTGATGGAGCAATTTTACTTGCGGATTTGGTTTTAGGATGACAAAGTGTACAAGAATCACTCAACAGGTATTGCACAATTTTTTTGGTGTTGGACAGTGTAATCTGGTCGGGGCACGTCCACAAAAAGTCGAATTGCGGCCCTGGATGCGACTTTGAAATATCACGGCGTCAATATCGCAAAAATGAGCAAAATCGCGTTGACAAAATGAATTGTTCTGAATTCTCAGGAAATGCTAGCCTCTTTTAACTGTGGAGGTGCTTTCAGGGATGCTCGGAGCTGGTATTGTTCAAGCAAACGTAATATCCACAGCCATTAAACTATTCGTAGATGGTGCCGCATTAGGTATTCATATACATAATACTGCCTCGTGTTTATTCAGACACGTCCATAAGACAAGTCAGAGGAGCTTCCCTTCATCTTTTCCCTTGGAAGGTATATATAGAGAGGGAGAGAGAGAGAGAGAGAGAGAGAAAGCGCGAGAGAGAGAAGAGGTGCCGTACGTACTACCGTCGGAGCAATTATTCAGTCAGTCCATACATACCGACGCACACCGAAGCCAACCCGGAATAGACTTCGGTTTGCAAATGATTCGTTCCGCGGTGACGATATAATTGCTCGTCACTGTAATCTCGCAGTGGCGCGTTCGCGGTTGGAAGCCAGCTCAAATAAACAATGGCGAAATCTCTCTGTGTTTTTGAATTTCTCTCTCTCTCTCTCTCTCCGTCTCTCTCCCTCACTCTTTATCTTTCTCCCTCTCTCCATCTGTCTTTCCGCCTATAATACTTCAACCGTCCCCTGTTGCGGTTCTCCTTGTTTTTGCGGTCTTGCGGTGTCATGTCCCGTTTCTTTCGTTCTCTTATATTTCTTTCGATCTTCTTGCTCTTCCACGGTTGCATCCTAAGGAACCAGAAGGCCGAAGAAACTCGGCGACGTCCCTTTATTTTCGTTTACGTCAGTGGCCGACACCGCGGTAGCCATATACACTTGTCTCTCTCCCTCTCCGTGTTCCGTTCTCTCTTCTTACCTTTGCCTCGCTCTCACCCTTTCACTCGCTTCCTATCTTCGCCTTTCTCTCTCCCCCAACCACCCTCTCCATCCCTCTTACCGTTCTCGTTCGCCCCGTTCTTTGCCGGTTTTATTTCCCTCTTCTTTAATTTCACAGGATACCGCGAGGCTTCCACGTAGTCCGGGCACCTCGTGAAAAATAACCCGGAAAACTTGCTGCGCCGAAGAATAGCTCGCAGTTGCCTCGCGATGATCCCTCATCCCTTCGCGTTCGATTCTATCTTCTATCTTTCGTTGCTCGCGTGCCCGGTAATCGAGCACGCCGATAATCAACGAAAGAACGAATATTGGCGTGTAGTTTCCTGCGGAATCGTGATAGGGGGTGGGGAGGGGGGCAACAATCGCGAACAGCTGTCCGCGTTCCTGAGCGAATTTTCATGCTCGCTTTGTGCGTCGCACGGGGCCGCGCGCCACGTCCCGCAAATATTTATTCTTATCCGTGGATGAAAACGGCCTATGTGTGAAATTCCCGGCTCCCCAAACTAGATCAAATATAAGCACAACACGGGTAATTTAGTGTAAACCCGGACTACTAGTTCGGCCGACCCGCCCGGTAATTTATGTAAATCGAAATTAACGTATCTATTATAATCTGACCGGCGCTATGCAGTCTCATTAATTTATAATAGGCCGACGGCCGTCTCCTAATTCGAGATACACACATCTATCCTATTTAACGGAAAATTAGATCCTGCGATAGTATTTAATACCAAATTACTTAAAGTAATCTATCATAATACAAGCGTGTCGAGCGACGCTGATTTTACGGGAAAATTCGCCTCGTTTTTGTTTCGGGACGATACGGTGCGCGCGGTATTTCATATTTTCAAACATACTACGTTTATTTATAGCTACTTTTTAGAAAGCAGCGGGACAAGCGCGCACCACAATCGTATCGAAAGACCTCCACCCGGCAGAATTCAATTCCTCGATATTCCCTTTGCGATAGTACGACAGTGTTTGATTTCCCTGTTTGATTCGCTGTCTGAGATACAACATTTATTATTATCTGTGTAACAAATGCTGATGTCCCAGATACAACCAGTCCTATCGCCAGCGGACTGTATCAACCTGGCGACAAAACGAATGCCTGAAAACATATGTAGAATATCCCAGTTTTAAACATTCACCGCAGCTGGTCGGTTGGCACATCGAAATTACCGTGATTATCAAAGTAAACAATTTTATTGGAGGCCAGGGACGTATATTTAATACCTACCGATCCGATTGGAACGATCGAGTAAATGTCGATAGGCGTTCACAATTTTCTCGTTGCGACTTTGTTGATCGCATTGTGAGTATTTACTTTATTAAACGATAAACTAAAATCGACGGGTGAAAGTATTAACGCGGCGATATCGATATTCTACATATAAAATCGCATTGTGTTTATCGTGGCAGACAAATTAATCTACTCTATTTAGTCATTTGTGCGTTTAACGACGCTCGGCTATGCTGTTCATTAGCTTTTTTATTGTCGGCTATTATGGTCATTGCCGGAACTACATTCGTTTTTGTAAAAACGTCACTAATTCTCTCGCTTTTATCGTTTACGCGTATTGCACCCTTTCGGCACTTCTTTCTATTGCTAGATAATTAAACACGGCATCCAATTCAGTTCGCTGTGGCACCATAGTTTATTTTACATAGCAATTATTCGAACATGCTAATTCGCATATTTATTATCGAAAAATTCTGGAGACCCTTGAAACCGTGAATCCGGAATTCGGACAGCCATAAGTACACACTTGTAGCTTGTTTAAACTGAAATATGCAATTTTAACGGTGAACCAAATGTCCGGTTCATTTTCATTATTGAAAGTCAGCTTCTGGATTAAGTTAATTTTTCTTTGATCACGACTTATGAAATGTTCGCTGTGAAAATGAGACTTTATACGTAAACGGTGATATAAAACTTAAACTGATGTCATAAAGCGAAACAGAAATTCGTTTATACATACGACTGTTGTTCTAACAACATTACTCTCACGAAATTTTCCGTTCACGATATTTGAAATGTTACAACTTGTTAACGAAGATACCATTTTCTTTCGAACATTTTTTGGCAACGATCGACATACCGTTTAACACTTTAACTGCCGAAATAACGACCTCAAAAATCCCATAAAATCAAAGTAATTTAATTTAACGAAACAATAATTGAAAACTTAAAATACATGACACGAAGTTATCCTTCAACCTTCTACTATTCTCCAGATCTCAACTAAATTTAGTGCAATAAATATATTAATGTACAAATTTATTTTTAAACATGGACACACAATTCTGTCACGTATAGATGGGTGACATGACAGTCAAAGTGTTAAAGCTCAACGAAACGACAACGAAAAATCGTACACGAAGTTACCAGAGGTCGTTGCGCAGGGGAAGCTCAAATCTCGAAACCTTCGATAATCAGTAGTCGCGTGAATAATTCATTAAAGTCGCCAGAGTATTTTCAATTCGAAAAATTACAGAAAATCGAACGTATTTTGTCTCTCGCATAGTCTAGCACGAAGCATACACTTTCAAGAAAATTAACTGATAACATCGGTGGATTTGTCAGCAGTTTTTCGACGAACGTTAAGTGCTCTTGCAATTTACCGCCCCGGCATAGAAACGAATAGTTTCACATCTTAATTAGTGTCTCGAATCGCATAATCTCCGGGCCGGGCGTGCTCATCGCAATTTCAACAGGGGATTTACGATTTTGCGTATACCGTGAAGAAACGAATAGAAGAGAGGAAGAGAGAGAGAGAGAGAGAGAGAGAGAGCTCACCATGAACGAATTTATGAGCCGCTGTACATCAGCATTATCGTGAACGGGTGGAAACCGGGCAAATTGTAGTAACCACTTGCAAACGAATATAAAAGGAGTCCCAAATGCTTTTCGAATGTCTGCGCTTGCGGCCCGTTATGAAGCATTCTTACAAATGGTTTCGCCCCAGTTACGTTCCCCCATTCTTCTTCCAAATTGCTAATTTCGTGTCTGACGATACGTGTCTATCCGGGGGTTGAAACAAGCGCGCGGCACCACGGGCTCGGACATCAAAGAATTGTTGCCATAGGTATTTTCTGCGCTGTGAAAGAATCACCGAGAGCGACGGCGAGGTATAGCCAACAACGAAACAGGCATATTGGGTTATTCAAATTTTCTCGCGGCGTGCCACGCCATCGGAAAATATTGAATATTCTGACGTGTAAATATTGGAAAATCCCCGGACGCGGAGCATGGGGAAGACTCCTGGTACCGGCAACCGTGCGGTTTGCTAGTAATCGCAGCTCTCGTCGAACGTTTATGAGTAAAACATGTCCACGCACATCATTCACCATAAACTTTCTCTCCCTCTCTTTCTCGCTTTCTATCTATTTACGCGCGCAACAAAATTACCAGCTATACGTACAGAGACAATGATTGAACAGTGTTCTCTGATAAGAATTTCCTTCCTCCTTTGCTCCTGATATTATTGTTTACATCGCAATTTAACATGATTTTACGGGATGGGATATTTTACTCAAAACTTATCGAGCTTTAACTCCTTGCCCTACGAGTCAGACTCGTGATCAAGATTTCGAACTGATTCTTCTAAACAAGTATTTCCTTAATTTTCTTTAAACGGAAATAATATTTTATTTAATTTCGAACCGAATTTTCTAAACATGTGTTTCTTTAATTTTCTTTAAACGGAAATAAGGGATTAAAATTGGCTAATGTGTATTATTTTATAAAAATGCCAAGATACAATTTATTTGGATTGTTTGTGATTTTCGTTGCTATTTATGATTGAACGGAGAGGTTAATTGAATCGATTTTTATGAAGGCAATTTTATAACTTTAATAACTGTGAAATAAAAAATCTGGAAAGGATCGTTTGACCCGTTGTGGTAGGTTTAGTATTAACACTTTGCCGGCACCTCATTTATCGCATCGCCGTTACGCTGTCGCTGGCGAGATTCGCGCAAGTTCTACTGCTCGTCAACGGTGGTATTTACGCAATCGTTCGTGACATAAGTAGTTGCAATATAATTGTTATTAAAGAAGGCATTGAGATAACTGTTACACCATTTTTATTGCAGAATCTTATATTTCTTCATTGGAAATAAGCTTTCGATGTTCGAAGGTAACGAAAGACACTCTCGATCTAACAGTTAATTTTCTAGTGCTAAGAAAAAAGTATGTATCTGTAGAAAGTGTTATTTTATGATGGAAACGGTAATATTAAATATAAAGGAGAAAAAAAAGATTTATACTAGAATACACTTTTTACTGATCCTGTTATATACATATGGTTTTGTCGCGTTGTGTACCTATCTATTTGCTCCTCCCTCCCTTGCTCGCCACGGGCTCCATCACCGTAGCTATTGAAAACGAAATGATGGGGTGAGAACTCAGATTGTCCGGAGGACGATGCATGAAACCTGCAGACAATATTTCTTGTCGCTGCTCCGCGAATTATTGCAATATTTCATTTTGTTTTTGCGAGAGAGCCATCGCAAGAACGCCGATACACGGTGTAATTAATAGACCCGAAATGGTTAGGTGCGACGCAGCTTCATGCGTCCATTGAATCCTCATACCAGCGTGGATAGTTTGTTTTGCGTGTTTCTTTTATTTTGGTACCAGGAATTCGTTGCAGTGAAAATATTTTTGACGCGAGAATGGGTGCTCGTTGCGGGGACAGAGCATGTAAATACTTTCTTGATTACGAAACTTTTGTTTCGACCTTTTGCAGTGTTTTCGGGCTTTTAATGTTAGCAGCCAGTGGATTCGTTTTGCAACGATCTCGAAGAACGGGAGGCTACAATTTTTTGTCTTGGTTTTAATTATTTCGTTAACCCTCTATGGGCCCGTGTAACTTTTAGGTCACATTTTAATTTATCGACATTTTACCAAGTAATTATAGCTTTTTTCATGAGATGGCGCATAAATTTTAATTCTATAACGTTGCCACGTCAACCAATATTAATATTTATGACCATTGCTAGGCTCATCAACTTGAAATAACAAAATGAATGCTGTGCAAACTATCTGCAGTAAAAATAAGCGAAACCAGTTGATCCAATTGATATTATTTGTGCTTTTGTCAGTGATTACCAAACTAAAAATAGTGCACATAATAGCTCTGGGTTCGTATATCAATAACAACCTATTTGTTTGCATTTCAATTTTCAATTTGTTACTGTTTTTTTATCATACAGTTTTGTAACTTTGAGGTTACAGTGGGCTGTTATGGCAGATTTCGGTACATTTAGGATAAAGCTTTTGCTTTCTCCTGTTTCCAGATTTATACATCACATACCCAAAATATGAATACAAAATCAGATAGAAATAACAGAGGAATTAGAATTAGACGCATTAGCGGTAATAGATCCGATGAATCCTTACTAGATTTCGAGTCCGATGAAGATGTAATAGTATTTCCCCGACAACGGATAAATGTCATTGACAGTGACGAAGAATTTAGTACTCAATCCTCGTCAGATGAGGAAGATGCAGGACCACAAAGAATTGTTTGGCAACCACTATCCCAGACGAATAATAATAGTTGTTATCGCCCTTGGAAAGGAGATGGCCCTAATGTCCCCGAAGCACCCCATTCTCCTGTCACCTATTTTCGAAAATTATTTGACAAGGAAATTGTAAGCAATATAGTTGACTATACCAATATGTATGCACTGCAATGTGATCCAACAAAGAGGTTTCAAAAACAAAATGTTTAACGTCAAGTGCAAATTGTTTTATGGAATTTCACGCTTAACCTTTTATGCACAGAAGTGCAAACTTTATACCTGCTGTTACCTGAAAGTCACATAGTGAATATATTGCAATAAAATTGTTTAAACGGAATAATTTTTTTTCATTTGCATATATAGGTTTATAATTTCTGATTTTTCGTTCCCCCATTTCAATTTAAGATGAAAAACGGCAGAGACTTATTTGTACTCCCAGTAAGATCTTGCGGCCTTTGTATGTGTTAGAAATGTACCAATATTGTCTTAGAGATGCACCCTTCGACGTTTCTGGGGTAAGTGCCGAGTGGTCGAACACAGTCATCTTACTAGAAGGCACCCTCACCTTGCCCACTCCGTGGCCACATTCTACAGGAATGCTATCCTGGCCCTTTAACACTTTGACTGTCAAGTTAACGGCCACGAAAATTCTACAAAATCGAAATGAGATGTTGAATGAAATAAAAATTGAAAAAATAAAATATGTAATGTAGAGTACTCCTGCCATCTTCTTGCACTTTCTAGATCACCATCAACTTTTATACAATGAATATATCAACGTTAAAGATAAGATCAGTAGTGAGATTATTAGTTTTGGTAGATGTTTACGTTGAAGCAAACAGATTTCCATAATTTTTTAACCCTTAGCACTCGAATGATGACTCTGAGGCATCACGGAAAATTACCACACTGTAATTGAAAATAATTTTAACATCGATCTCTTTGCATCCAAGGAATTGTTAAAAATGTAACGGTTGTTAGGAAGAGTAATAAGAAATAGTCACATATGCACAAGACGAAATAAATCATGTAGAATGAAAATGTCCTGGGTAAGAAGAAATGCCTTGATTGTTAAGATAATCTCCTTGAGCAACGTTCTAAAAGTTTTAATTGGAAATCGTTGGTTATAATGGACTAGGTTAAGCATTTGAAAAAACATGACGTACTACTGGATGCTTCCTTAAAGTAATGGCAGACGTATGTATTCAATAACCGAGGATGAAAATGAAAAACCGAAGTACAAAACTTTACGTGTAACCCAGACCTAACTCCGTCTCTATTCCACTTACTTTTTCAATTATTCAAATGCTCTAATTCGTTGATACTATTAAACTACGACACCAAAATTTTGATAAACCTCCAATGAAAACCGTTGGAACGTTACCTAGGGCGGTCGTTGCTTTCGTTGGGATCATGAAATATGTGGTGCATTAGGTGCGCCATTCACGTGACCAAGGTGCAGAAGAAGAAGATTAATATGCTGTAATATACAAGTAAAAAGGCAAGATATATTTGTTTACACGCGGTTGCAGGTTGTTTCGTAGCTGTAAACATGAAACTGTACGCCAGGACCGTAGTAATATTCGTACACATAATTAACGAAGAAATCGCTACATCAATTTCGGCCAACTACCCTATTCGTTCTTCGCGTATCGATATCATCACCCCGATGATAAATTTCGTTTTCTATGACGCGTGAACAGTGTTTGTCAAACGCCAATAAATTTGGACTCGGAGTCAGTGTCCGGAATTTTGATTGCCGACTCCGCAGTCCTGGGGGAAAAAAAAATACTGACGATTGAACGAGCCGACGATCATCGATTCGCGTATTGATTAATAAAACGGCAATTGCAAAAGACGGAAATATTCGTTGTATCGCGGCGATATTCGTTTTGCCACGGAAATATTCGTTCCCGCGATACACAATGTATTCGAATCGGTCATCTGCGGGAACAGTATAAACAGCGGCTTTTTAAAATCTGCCGGTCCAGTAGAATAAATCTGTTCTTTGTTCTTGAAACGGCAACTCTTTCGATCCGGTAAGACGGAGAGCGGATAGGAACGTTCTTTGGCGTGCTCATTGAATGCGCAGCCATCAAAGAGCGGAGGCGTACTTTGTCGCTAAGGTCGATGGTCGGGTTACGATTTAATTCGATGGGTTATCAGAGGACAGGTAGATAAGCATCTGTCCCGCAGTGTCAAAGTTTGCCAGGGGCAGAGGGCAGTTATATATATGTACCCCCTATCTATCTATACATATATAGATCTATACATGGACAAGTAGATAGAGAGTAAGTGAGCCACGGAGGGAGGGAGACAGTCAATGAGAGAGATAATGAGAGAGGTCATGAGTGAGAGGGAGAGAGAGAGAGAATGAGAGAGGACATGAGTGAGAGAGAGAGAGAGAGAGAATGAGAGGGGATATGAGTGAGAGAGAAAGAGAAAGAGAATGGGAGAGGAAATGAGTGAAAGAGGGAGAAAGATTGAGAGAGAGATTAACAGAGAGAATGAGAAAGAGAATAAGAAAGAGAATGAATGAGAGAGAGAATGGAAGATGGAATGAGTGGAAGAGAGAATTAATGAGAAAGAAAATGAATGAGAGAGAGAATGGAAGGAGGAATGAGTGGAAGAGAGAATTAATGAGAAAGAAAATGAATGAGACAGAGAATGGAAAAGGAATAAGTGGAAGAGAGAATGAATGAGAAAGAAAATGAATGAGAGAGAGAATGGAAGAAGGAATGAGTGGAAGAGAGAATGAGAGACAGAATAAGAGAGAATGAGATAGAGGGAATGAGAGAGGGAATGAGTGAGAGAGGGAATGAGCGAGAGAGTGAATGAGTGAGAGAGATAATGAGTGAGATAGAATGGATGATAGAGAGGAAGAGAGAGAGAGTGAGTGAGAGAGGCGGGAGAAGATCGAAACAGGGCGGCGAAGGGGGGCGGAGGAGAAAGGCGAATCCGATGCAAGTACAGAGGGTTAATTAGCCTCGGTGGAGCAATCCGCATAATTATTGTCCACAGGTAGGTTCGTCTCTGTCCGACGCTTTTGTTTCTCGCTAGCCTAACCGCCGTCTTTGTCCACCACGTCGGTGTTCCAGTCGAACGTTTTACATCGTCCGACAAACATTCCGTGGCACGATCGAAACACAGCATCATGCCGATCATCCGGGCAACAACCAACGAACCGCTTTTACCTAAACAAGGAATGCCCTGTTAATTGTAATCGCTCAGCGGCCACGGTTCGACTAATTACAAAGGTAATCATCGTAACGAATGCCGCGTATATACACATAATCCTTTCGTGGATGAAAGCCAGAACGAACACGGAGGCTGCTTTCAAATTTCGACGGGGCGGTTGCGTTAAGTGCGGCCGCTGCGGTTTTCACCGGTGCCCGTCTGTGTCTGCGACTGACTTTCATGTATTTTTCATTGACAGATCGCCGGAAACGTTTATATTTGATGAGCAGCTGTCTTAAATATACTGTACATCCTCAAATTATTCAGGAGAACTGCAAACACAACTTGTAAGTTGATATCGTCGAATATTGATACGTTTCGGTACGCCGAAATTTGACATTTGGGTTGGTTACGATTTTACATAAAATTGTAAATGTTTGGGTTGCTTATCCCCCGTTTATATAATTTTCTTACTTAACACGTTGAAAGCCACGGGGGTCACTGGTGATCGGCACCGTTACCTCGTTTCAGAACGGTTATCAATAAATTAACAGCCAAAATTAACCAGATTATAGTACGAGGTGAAAACTTTAGTTTTTAGTAACTAACAATTTTGTTCAATAATGCTGATCATTTCTATAAATGGAACAAATGAAACTTGTTCGAAGCATGCAAAATTCGCGTGGCATTCAACGTGTTAAACAAGCGATAACGGTTAATTTGTAAACATAAATACAAGAAACTAATTTGTCTGATTTAAAGTAAATTATTAACGTATACGTTACAAAAAAAAATATCACATTCTTTTAATCTGTTAAAGTATATTAAAAATTTCTTCGAAGGTGCACTTTATAATTTCGACAGATTTATCTGTATATGTTGCGGAAAAAGCTAAGAGATGCGTATTTTAACAGGTACTAAATGGATGGACAATTATCGCAACACGGTTGAAATGACAAATAAAATATTATTTTGTCCGTGGGATTAGATGACGAATCAAGCAGTGACGGGAAAGGTGTTGCTAATGAGCTCTCCAATGGTAAGCACAGGAAGCACTGCCAAAGTGGATTGAACGCTAAGGGATCCAATTATGTTTGTGTGATTATATTATGGTCTATATCGGTTTCCCATATTACTCTCAGATTCCACTGTGTTGCACCTCTGCGTTAAAAGCCTACGTATCCGACGAATTATATGCTTGTTTCATTAATTCTATAACCGATCCATTCCAGTTTGCTATCGGTACATCGACGGGTCTTTTTGTTCTTTCAATTACAAATACTTTCCACTTATCTTCTCGACCGCGGGACATGCAATTACAATCGTTTATCCTCGTCGCGATGCTATTTGAATTATTTGTCTCCTATCGGCTGTCGCATACAATTCTACTGGTTTTACTTCGGCGGAATCCACCTCTACTTAACTAATTTCCAACAGATGCATTATACTTGCGCGCCAGTGTACACGAATCCCTTTATACTTAGATAATTATGTACTGAATCAGTTTTCGGTTCCATAGTTCGCTGAAATACAATTACAGAGGAACTCCAATTATCTGCATCGACGCAGGGACAAGCAGTTTATGCAATTTGATCGTTCGCATACGAGAACTTCATAGACGCGATTACTTACCGAAACCCAAAGATTTGCTTACGATAACCTGCTACGACCGTTTTCCTAAACTGTGTTCTTCATCGAAGAAGGCGTCAAGCTCTCCGAGAATCGGATACAATTAATGCACTCGTAAAACAAAATTGAGTAGCTGCAGTTCTAAATTATGCAAAGATTAAAATATCCAAATGCAAATATTAATTTCGTTCGTTGGAACATAAACGGACAATTTTTATGTTACATTTATTTATATAATGCACAGATTAAAGGTTTAAGATGCAAACATTAATTTCATTTGTTGCAAGAGACAGGCAATTTTAATATTATATTTTCTGGTATAATGGAAAGATTAAAGGGTTAAGATGTAGATATTAATTTTATTTGTTGCAAGGGACAGACAATCTTTCTATTATATTTATTTATATAATGCACAGATTAATGGTTTAAGATGCAGATATTAATTTTTTTTGTTGCAAGAAACAAACAATCATTCTATTATATTTACTTATATAATGCACAAATTAGGGTTTACAATGAAAATATTAATTTCGTTTGTTGCAACAGAGACAGACAACTTTTATTTTGCATAAAAATCTATGTTACAACGATCGTCTAATAGATGCGTAACACGGTAAGCGCTAATTGCCATTTTCTTCTAATTGTAAATTAGAAACAATTAGAAGCACAACCGGAATAACCAACGCACAGTGATCTAGGACCCGCGGAAACGTGACCAACATTCGAATTATCATCGCGACGTTCTGCAAACTTATGATTAGGTCTACTATTGTAGAATTTCTGCGATTCGTCGAATGACTTGCAGGAGTAATATATACGAAGTGCAAGACCCTACAGGTCATACTATCAGGAAAGGAGGCGAGTGGCCTGACAGTCCCGGAGGTGAGGTTTTAGCGGGCATGCCACTAACCTTCTGGCATGGCGAGACTCGTACTACCCGACCATGCAACACCCGAAACCGGGTGCGAGGAAATGCATTCTCATCCTCCCATAAAAAATATCTGGGTTAAGTTTGGGTTAGATTTTATGGAGAGGAGATGCAGGACGAAAGTACGAACGAAGGACGAATTTGGTCGTTTGCAGAAGGCGAGCTTCGCTGTACAGGGTGTTTAAAAAATGTTCAAGTTCCTTCCGAGGACCGATCCTTGGGTTTATTCTTAAGAAACTTGATTCTGCGTGAAAATGTTATACAGGGCATCGTTTTCAAATTATTAACAATAATCCAGGAATTTGTCAGATCTCCGCTCGCCATAGCCGCTCTCTGATTGATCCGTATTTTCCGTTAAGAACTCAAGAACGAAACGTTAAATCGCGAATTGACAAAGGAAAAAGAGCTTCTTGGAATAACATCAGGAATCGAACCTTTCAAGGAGCTCGAACATTTTAAGAATATCCTATAGTCATCTCAACAGCGATTTTGAACTACCTCGCAAGCCGAGGCCGCCCGATGGTAGCGCGTATAGAAAAAAATTGTTTAAAACTATGCCACCAATAAAATATTATAAGGTGATAGAAATCGGTGAGAATCTTCCTATTCCGTATAACTGCCAGGAAGATGTCTCTTGCTATAAACCAGATACCCATGAAGATTGTCGGAGGACTCCACGGATGTGTGTAGGAGTCGATCGTCTACAACTCTTGAGATCCGGTGTTGCCCGTTTCCTCTATTTCCTACAATCCTGCGATGTCGTGCGCTAAACAGTTATCCTCTCACCGGCAATAAATGGCTGAATATTTCAAGCAGATGTCTGCTACAGTTTCAAAGAAAACAGGCTAGCTACCCGCGATCTACTGCACCCTACACGTCCAGGTCCACGAAAGCCGCGTGATAACGTTTCTCTGCGAACCCGTTCATCAACGAATTCTCCACGACGGATTGACGGTGGCATGGGAAAGGGATTACTCTTGATTTCTGCAGGAGCATTCGTCGGTACGGAAAAAGAGGCGGGCTCGATCCTGTCAGTACTCGGATCCCGCCTAGATGGTTGACACCCGCCTAATACGGAGTTGCTTATACGCGCTTTACACGGGATCGCTGGGGTCTCAACACACGGGACAGATGCCAGAGAGATATCTGTCAAGCTGCAACCCCCTTCTGACCCGGGCAGCCTTTCGTAAAAAGCATTCTCCTAGGGTGTACCTTGCCGCTGTACGGCGTTACTCACGCCGCTGTCAGACGTCATTTTTCATATCTCGACCCCAGAAATATCAGACGCCGTGACGGCTGACATTTTCCACCCCCGTCTAACGTCGACAATGTGCCGCGTTGATTGAATCGTCGAACGTCAAGGTGCTGCTCACCCTGTACCACCAACGACGCCCCTTTCTCTTTCTGCTCGTTTCCTTTCCTCCTTCCGGGCCATTGGAACCCCCTCCCGTCAACATCCCGTGTAACCGTTCGAGCGAAATTCTTCTAATTGTTTCAAACGAAATTCGTTTGGTTGTGCAATCCCGCGTGACGTAATTTATTTGCAGACGGTAATACCTGATCTTAGAATTCAATTCTCCATGGTTTTATGAAGTGACGGATCATATCGAAACCCGCTGTTTCGTTACTGAAACGATTGGTTGTTGCAACTCTTATTTTCCAATAATGATTTCCAATGCAGCTCGTTCGATTGTTTCAACCCTTATAGAGTAATTTATTTGCAAGCGGTAATAAGATGTAGAAGTCAAATTTTCTTGGCTTCAGTAAGCTATGGATCATATTGAAACCTACGGTATCGTTACTGAAACAATTAATTGTTACAAATTTTATCTTACATTAATTATTTCCAATGGAGCTCGTCCGATTGTTTCACCCCTTATAGAGTAATTTATTTGCAGGTGGTAGTAAGTCATTGTGAATGTCGATTTTCTTGGTTTTATTAAGCTATGGATTATGTTGATACATACGGTATCGTTACTGGAACAATCGATTGTTGTAGGTTTTATTATTCAATAATTGCAGACGAGTGCAGTTCGTCCTGGCGTATTTATCACAGAAAGTGCATGAGAAGTTATTCTTGTATTATAGTGGAAGAGATCGAGCAGCTTTCACAGCTTAATGTCTTCTCGTATGTCAGGGCGATGTGACATGTATGCACTTATGTTGTACATACTGGGATTGTCTGAGCTTTCATATCGTTGCTCGTTAGAATAATTATTTTCTATTCAGTTGCAACACGAGTCACAATTACGTTAAAATTAGAACATTATGATTGCAGTTTATGCATTAACCCTTTGCACTTCAGGCAATGTTAATTCCAAAATTGAGACACTTTTTACCTTGAATAGCTCCATTACACATATTTCATTTTCTTTGTGCACATCAAATTTATAATTAGTATACGTATGTGGAACTCTTGAATTTTTACAGATTTCTTAAATGCACACGTAGAGATGCAAAAGGGTGTTAAAATAATAGTGTGACAATTTTTAGTGGCGCTTCAGAGGCGCCATTGGAGTGGTAAGGGTTAATATTGTTACATTTATGCAACTAAAAAAATTTTAGTTACATCTACATGTAACCTTAGTATTTAGTTTTCGTAAACATTGAAACAACTTGCGTAGCTTCCGATATAAAAATATATAAAATTAGAGGTTTTCAGTTTGTAGTAATAATAAAAATATTTTTTAAATACTAATTATCAACAATCTTTAAAATAATTGTCATTTTATTTAGGGCTTAAGAGGTTTAAATTTCCGATTATCCTCTCGATTACTTTTGTTGCAGTTTAGTGTGGAATATCACTTATTAATTGAAACTGCATCGATTGCAAAATCAAATTGCTACGTCGCTGCTATTATACGCTAATCTAGTGTATAATTGACGCATTCGATCAGGCATAAACATCTAATCACCCTAAGCCAGGCAGAGACAGGTTAAACCTGTTTAAACCTAACCAATTTAGACGTCACAACCCTAAGTCAAATACCCGTAGGTGTAATCTAACTAAGTGATAGATAATACAAATTTGAACTGTTTGAACATGCAAATGTATCTCCATTGAAATCAATTTGTCAATATCGTTTATACATCGTTTAATTTGCAGTAACTAATTAATTGTTTTCGGAACACACAAGACACAAAGTGTCTGACGAACGCGCCGAACAGTTGCATTTAACACCGAATTAATTAAAGTTTCAAGAGGAGAACATAAACGAATAGCTTATCAATTACCAGCAAGTTACGTCACCGAATTTTATTTTATAATAGTATACATTTTAATCTCTTTACAAGTTCTTCGAAGCTGTACAGAAATGCAGAGAAAAAATACATTTTACCCTTTGTAAATTTTACAAAGGCATTAATGAAATTTACGAAATTTTGGAGCTTTAATTATACAAACTAAATTCTTGTTTTAATTATAAATTTCTTTTTATAACTCTTTGTCGTAAATAAAGAAATGGAAAATAAATTTGATAAATTTTACGAAAATTCGTATACAAAAGTATCAGCGTTTAAAATAAGTTATTGTATAAGTTCTAGCTTTTTGCCGTTATCCGTTTTAATTCGTTTCCGTATTTTCGCATTCTTTACGTGTTCGACATTAACGCGGACAAAGTGCCGTCGCATACGAGACAGTGGACGACTACGATGATATATTTTCTAGCACTATAATCAACCCGACACTGTGTACGTTTACATTTTGTTGGTAAATTGACGTAGACGGTAATTGCAGTCTGATACGATGACTGGCATGTTTTTTGTGATAGCACATCTTGTCCACCCTATTTCGATCGTGATGTTTTAATTGAGACTAATGACGTCTGCAGAGCGCAATGATGTCATGTTCAGTCCACTAATAGTTCGCAAATTGAATGATTCTCTCGAAATGAAATTTTCAGGCAATGGTTCTATCGATGTCCTCGCCTATCTTATATTACCAGTAGGCTACTCTAGATTGCAAATCTCTATAAATAAAATTGTGCATCGTATGCAAGATTTTTATAGCCACTAGGCTTATGCAGTACTAAAAATTAGTATTTTATGTTTCATCGTTAAAAAAAGCAACGATATACTCATCCAAATTTATAGAACTATAATAAATCCCCGCAAAATATATTTTTAATAATAGTAAATAAAAAATATTAAAATCCCTCATTTTAACCGATCCCGAACGGCTAGTATCAATGATTGATAGATAATGACATTTTGGAATTTTCAATTGAAATTTCGTTTACTCATTGTAATCACAAATGGACGAAATCTATGGTACAGAAACCCATATTAATAGCAGAAAATCACTGAAGTTCTTGATAGTTAATTTAATCGTTCAGCGATCACGTCAATGTAATACATTATTCAACTGCTGAATAAATAAGTTCTGCAGAGTGTAATATGTGATTCTATTTGTCGTGAACCACGCAAATAATTTTCGTTTCTTCTTTTTCATATCCAGAAAGGAAGTAAAATGAAAAGGATTTCAATAGAAAGACAATTATGTGCACATCTGAGTGGATTCAGATTGTAATACTAATTTTTTCGATCAGGTACCGACAAAGAGACTTACACGGGAACATATTCAGATGCGAAAATCCGATTTTGATGAAATTTGTGGGAGCTTGTAGTTTTTTGAAAAATATTTTACACGTGTTTGTTTCAATCGGCATCCATCCACTTTGAAGGGGTGAAAACAGCCCTCAAAGTTGAAGTATTTTTGAGATATTTCGGAAACCAGAGATCGAAAAAATTTGAATTTTTTTTTAAATTGTACGTTTTTCAATGGGAAATGTAGTCTTTGATGTAACATTTACCTATTAGGTCAATCGGAAAGTTCTGTCCATCTAGCGTCGAGTAGCCGTAGCTCGAACTGTGGGTAACTATAACCTCTAAAGTAAGGCTAACTTTTTAGTTTGAACATCTGTTAATAAAACTCAGTACACAACAATTTACGCTTGCATCAATAACTTCGTTTTTTTCTACATTGAAGATGTCGGAATTTGAGCCGAATAAGCGTCATTTGCGCGAAGTGTTAGTCTTTTGTTTCAATTGGAAGAAAACGGCAGCTGAAGCTCATCGAATGATTGTAGACGTTTATGGCGACAATGCTGCTTCCGATAAAACATGTAGAGAGTGGTTTCGACGTTTTAAAAATGGTGATTTTTCTTTGGAGGACAAAGAGTGTTCTGGACGGCCACGAGTATTCGAAGACGAAGAATTGCAAACATTGGTAGATGAAGATCCATGTCAAACGCAAAAACAAATTGCAGAAGCGTTAAATTGTGCTCAATCTGTCATTTCCGACCGTTTAAAAGCCTTAGGGAAGGTCTACAAGAAAGGAAAGTGGGTCCCATATGAACTCAAGCCAAGAGACATTGGAAGGCGGAAAACCATCTGCGAAATTTTGCTTGCTAGGCAACAAAGAAAGGGGTTTCTCCATCGTCTCATCACTGGGGATGAAAAATGGATTTATTTTGACAATCCTAAACGTCGAAAAACCATTTGTGATCCTGGCCAACCCTCAACATCGACGCCAAAGCGGAATATCCACGGAAAAAAGGCTTTACTCTGCATTTGGTGGGATCAGGAAGGTGTGGTATACTATGAACTGCTAAAAACTGGTCAAACAGTCACAGGAGATCTCTACCGACAACAAATTATCCGTTTGAGTCGAGCATTGCACGAAAAACGACCACAATATGAAACGAGACAGCGTAAGGTGATTTTGCTGCATGACAATGCTCGGCCTCACGTCTCAAAAATTGTCAAGGAAACGATAGAAGCACTTCGCTGGGAAGTGCTACCACATGCGACTTATTCACCAGACTGTGCCCCATCTGACTACCACTTGTTTCGGTCGATGGCACACGCACTTGCTGAAGAACGATTTAATTCGTACGAAGATCTCGAAAAATGGATCTCCGCCTGGATAACTTCCAAAGATGAATCATTCTTTCGACGCGGAATTCGCTTGCTGCCCGAAAGATGGGAAAAAGTCATCACTAACGATGGACAATATTTTGTTAACGTACTTTTTCATTTTCTTTCATGAATAAAGCTTTACTTTTTGTAAAAAAACGGACGGAACTTTCCGATTTACCTAATAGATTCGTTCTATGTAGAGCGTCGTTGATTTTAATGTCTTTTCGATTGCTTATTTGTATTGTATGTAAATTATCATGTTTGTGTTTAATTGGGGTACAACGGCTCATCGAATGAACATAGAAGAACGAAGACATCGCGTCGCACGAAGATTTTAAGTTAAGTTTAGTTACCTACTTTGATTTGTGTGCATTAGTTAACACACTATCGGCGGGTAACACTTAGGGAATATTAGGGAAGTATGGAAAAAAGTGCACTTTTTAGAAAACATATAATATCTTCACAAATAATAGTTGGATTTCAATGAAATTTGGAAAATAGATATCACATAGTGTTTCAAAGATATAGATGAAATTTAAAAAAAAAAAATTAAATTTTTAATTTAGTTTTCTATTACTTCATTTAATGTATAACATGGACCAAACAATAACTGTTAATTTTTGAAAGTTTTAAGAGTTCATCTAGTAAGAGAAAAGCGTAATATTTAGGAATATTTTATTATTCACTTTCTTATGTAGTATTTTACTTACTCTAATATTTTTTAATGTTTGAAAACACTGACCCCTATGAAGGAGAATCTGACAAAACTTACACATATAAGAAGTCAAACTTTTCTTGGCCAAACAACCTAAAGGTTACTTACAAAGAGTTGTGCAAAACAAAATATTCATTAACACTAGAACTACCAAACCAGTCATTTTGACTGGTCCCTAGTTTTTTCCTTCGCAATTATTGAAATAATAAAAATGTTTTCATCAGAAATTTTCAGATGTACTTCTTTAATGACGTATACCTTACAACAAGTGTTGTATGAAGTTTTAATAGATGCAGTCTCTTTATTATTACAAAACAATGTATATCGTTGGATTTATTGTTTGGTAGTTCTAGTGTTAAATGAAAAAAGAAGCATTGGTAAGTGCTTTACTAACACTTAGCGTACGTTCTGCATAAAAAGGTATTAATACCCGACCCGCCGATCGGCGCCTGTCTGTGGAAAAGATATTAACCCTTAGCACACCAATAGTTCTTCTACGGAGACTCTAAAAATTGTCAGACTATTATTTAAAATAATTGTTACATTACAACGTTTGTATTGAAGAAGTTAGTAAAAATTAAAGCGTTGCGCGTGCGATTAATAGTAACAAATTTAATATGCACGAAAAAGAAAATGAACCGCGTACAATGGAATTTTTCAGGGACCAAAATTGCCTCGAATTAGAAGTTAAAATTGCTTGGAGTGCAAAGGGTTAATGCCCTTCCCGCCGATAGTGTGTTAATAAAACTTGGAGGCGTGATTGTAAATATGTCGAGTGATTATTGCCTGAATTTCTCTCTTTTTTCGCTCTTATTTTGATTCCGACACAGATTTCTTCTGTGTCGGCCTTGCCAGCAAATTCTGAATCGTCCAGTGTTGATGCCGGCGCGAAGTCATGGAGAGGGATGTCTGGAGAGACTTGTTCACTCGTGTAAAATTCCTAACCTGTAATCCTACCCAAGCCGTGGCATGCGTGTTCACGTCAGGTAGTCGGGAGGATTGTCAGGGTGTCGTTTGGACGTTTCTTCTTGCCCATCGCTCCCCGTGATGGATCGCCGGTTGCTGACACTGGTCTGTTTAGGACTTGCGAGCATTGTACGCGTCGCGTCCTCTTCGAAACAGAGCCTTCTGCTCTGATTCGCTCCTGTTTCTCACTTTGAAAGAATCAGTGCCTTCTGCCTGATTCGCCTTCAGTCCCCCGTGGATCGGAGACTTCTTCTCCGATCTACAACTTTCTCTCCGCAATAATTACTCGACATATCTGCGAAACTTAGTTAATAAGTCGTCGTTGTAAGGAAGGGAGCCAGAAAGAATCCCCATTTCCTTCTAACTCTCTTTTGGGTCTCTTGTGAAGCAACCTCCTCGTGGTGAGACCTGGGCAATCGGTATTATTCACTACTAATAGTAGCGAATAATATCGAGCTAATAGCTTCGCACTTAGAATTAGTATAGAATTTTATAATACTTTATCCACAACTGTTCATTTACTAAATGTGAGTTTATATTTTAAAATTTCTCTTCGGAATTTGCGTCGTAACTTTCTATCTTCACTTTTACAAAATTTATAATTCTTATTATCGTATCTCAACTAAATCGATGATGTAGTCTCTTCGTAAGTTTACTAAGTTCTACGGACTGCGAAATGATTAACACTAGAACTACCAAACCAGTCATTTTGACTGGTCCCTACTTTTTCCTTTGGCAATTATTGAAGTTATAAAAATGTTTTCATCAGAAATTTTCGGATGAACTTCTTTAACCTCTTAGACAGTATGCGTCATTATAGGGCCTTTCGCGGATGTCATCTTCTTGTACGACGCGTCACTGCAGTGGCTTTCACGGATGCCATCTCTCTGAACGTACCATATTCAATTGTATTATTAATTATTAAAGTAAATTGTTAAAGTCAACATACGTGTATCATATCTTTAAGAAAAATTATAATTTCATGATCAAACACTTCATTTCAATGTACTCGTGTAGAGAACAGCATTATCCGTCACACATTGCCGTGCTGTATCATTTTGCACGTAATTCGCGTTGAACTCTGCCGTACAGAGAAACAGCCTCGCGCAAAATTCAGCCGTGCCTAAGAGGTTAATGACGTACATGTTACAATAAGAATTGTATGAAGTTTTAACCCTTTGTACTCCAAGCTGTGTTAACTCCAAACCCCAGGCAGTTTTTCTGACCTAAAATATTTTCATTCAACACGATATATTTCATCTTACGCATATGAAGTTCTTTTACTATTTCTCGTCCTTGCAGCAATTCGATTTTTACGAATTTCTTTGACACAAGCTTAGTGATCTAAAAATTGCTTTAACACTTTAACTGTCAGAACAACAACCTCAAAAATGCAACAATATCAAAGTAATTTATTTGATGAAACAACAGTTTAAAATTTAAAATGCACGACACATAGTTGTCCTTCTACCTTCTCGTATTCTCCAGGTTTCAACTAAATATAGTACAAATATTAATGTACAAATTTATTTTTAAATATGGACAAATTGCTCTGTCACTCATATGTGGGTGACATGGCAGTCAAAGTGTGAAGAAGTTCTGTGGCTAATTTTAGCGGTGCCACAGAGTCACCATTCGAGTGCAAAGGGTTAATAGATGCAGCCTCGTTATTACTACAAAGCAATATATCTCGTTGGATTTATCGTTTGGTAGTTCTAGTGTTAATATTTTTCCGCCCGCGTTGTGCAATTTTGTTTTGTTGGGAAAAGTGATATAAGTAGGACATACATCGTTGATTTAAAGCGTAGAACGGTAATACGAGAATTATTACGCTAGTCTCTTTTATACGAGTTCGCTCGAGGATCCGTGCGAGGGTTAACATTAATTCAAAATATAAACTACTTACTTTCCAATCGCATTAACGTTTCGCCAGTGTGTCCGCTGGATAGCGAGGTATAAATTAAATTCGAAAAAAAAAACAGGAACATGGACGATGGTTTAAATAGACGTATTCATAATTGCATGCGCATTCGAGAATGCGTGTTAATTAAAAGTTTTCGCGTGCGTACCAAACGCGAGGGACGCGCGCGCGTCGTCCGTCAACGATACGTTAAAAGCTCGTCTAATTGAAATCGTGGATGGAACGTTGCGTTTAAGTAGAATTGTAACGCCGGTAATGTCCTGTACGCGTTCCGGTCGATCTCGATTTTATTGCAACGCGTAAAAATACGTCGTTGCGAGTGACCCGATCGCAAGCCGATCAACCGTAATGCCGCGATTCTCACCGGGAAATAATAAGAATAGCTCGGCATGGAATTGGTCATAAAGACGCGAGAATAACTGCAATCTCTCGCGGAAGATAGGATATACATGAAAGGCTGCCAGTACTTATACCGACGCTGTTTCTTTGAACATACACACTCGCCCGGCGACGACTGCAGGCGAACAATTTGCGAACAGAGAAAGAGAAAGATGGACAGAGAGCGGGAAAGAGATTCAAAGGAAATAGTTAAAGCACCGGCGAGAAGCGCTAATGGAATTTCGTTGTAACGGAAGCTTTTTTGAATGTTATAACGTGAAGTTAAATGTGAGAATTTATACAGAGAGTTCCGGTACCGGTTCAGGTGAGATACAACCACTTAGCCGGCAATCCGCGTGTAATTTCTTTAATTAAACTATGCCACGACGATTCGCGTTTCATTTCAAAGGAGAACCGTATTACCGGCGCAATAATGTTTCTATTTGAAAGTCGATAATTGATGCGCATACTGTCGGTTTATAGTCACGCATTAAACAAACGATCGTTTCACGGTCCTCGCGAAGATGAAACGTACCACGGTGAATCATTGTGGTAACCTGTTTCTCACTTGAACGCAGAACGACTTCCTTAACTTTCGTGTTTAATTGTAATATGGAAATATATTTAATTAACTTCGTTTCCGTTTTGCTCATTTCGTTGGTAGTCGTATTGCGTCGTAATAATCCTATCGTGAAACAGTGTTTGACTGCTATTCGAATTGTTAACAATTTTATTGATTTTAAACACAGAATTTTCTACATTCTGGAACGTTATTTGATAAATAATAGCAACGTATATTTTCCATCACAAGTAACAACGAAACAATGTTTTTGTCAAGCATTTCATAGAAAAATGAAAGCGTAGGTTTGTTTGAACAACGATGGCCACAAACGGTTAAAAATAAAATTTTTAAATATTTGTAATTATCTGGTTCAGCAGTGCTGACAATTGTTATTGAATAATTTTATTCGCTGATCATAAAATTAAAATGAGAAGTTCGTCGGAAGAACCATACCGCATTATAATTCATACCTTGCGCTAATTTCGTAGTTACAAATATTTGAAGAATATACCAGTTTCACTGTGCCAGCGCTTTTCGTTCGGCGCCGTGTACTGGCGTTAAAGTATAATTTCAAATTTTGTCTAGTTCAGCAAGAAGTATTCTATAAAATGAAATTTTCAAACACACTGACACGGAATACAGGATACAATTAATGTACGTATTAGTTCGCGATAGGACATAATGAAACGAATTTCCGCGGCGACGCAGTTATGTTGCATATGTGCGAGGAAGTTATGATTAAATGAGACAGAGTTCTTGCCTCTTCGAAACAGAATAATATAACATTTGTGCAATTTGTTGCTAACGGTATTTCAATTTGTGGCTGTGCTAAATTTCCGGGAATATATTCGAACGCGCAAACTTATGTCATAACGCCATTTTCTCACTAGGAACGTAATTAATCGTAATTAACGAAATTAGTTTTTCCTCGTTCGTCGATACGTAAAATAATTTACTCTCGCCTTCGATCGTCACTATACTTTACCGTTTTTGCATTTGATTTTGACTAAACTAGATTGTACAATAGTTTGAAATTTTATGAGAAAATTCGTCGGTAGCGAGGAACACGATTTTCGTATTTTTTGACATATTTTGCGAGACGTTTCGGACGAGAATAAGAAGAATGACATTTTGCGTTACCCAGCAGTACGATGTCTTGCCATTTCATCCACGAAATGTCATTCGTGGGATCGCCGTGTTAGCAACCAACCAAAGGGTTCAGGAAAATGTCATTTTTTGACACTATCATATTGGGACACCGCTATTGTTACGGAATTTCTCGAGCTCGTTGTTTATCAACGAAGCTTTCTTATAAAAATATCGTTCTGTTACCTCTTATTTCATCTCTTACACATTCACAGTATTATAAACAATTTATCAGTTCACTTGCCTTTCATGTCTGTTAAATTCTCCATGCTCGTACGCGTTCATATAGATCATCAATTTTCCATTCAAAATAATAATAGAAATTACAAATACGAATAATGCTAAAATACTCCAATTTTCATTTGGCTTGTTGTTAATTCATCGTTATAGATATTAGTTGCTTTTAACTGACGTTCATATCGATTAACCCTCGTTGTTTCTACCAATTTTTGTTTTACATTTCATCTCGACTTAGTATGTTATACTAATGATCCTACATCCTAAACAAATAAATATAATTTACATCAGTGTCTGTGATACTATGTCAAAATGACTGGTTCCTGATTTTTTCGTTTACAATTACTGAAGTTAATAAAAAACATTTTCACTAGGAAGTTTCGAATGAATTTCTTCATGGAAGCAGACATTACAATAAAAATTGTACGAGATCTGAATGGATGCAATTTTATCATTATTACAAAGCAATCTACATCGGTCGGATTTATTACTCGGTGGTTCCAGTGTTAAATTCGTATCTTAACACTTTACCGACCGGCGAATATTTTAGAATTTTGAAAACATTTCAATGGACCTCTCAAAGGTGACAGCAATTTTTATTGTAAATCAACGTGACATCCTCGGTAACGTTCTCTAATAATTTCGTTACAAATTACAATGTAAAAGCAGTTCGTTAGGTTTAATTTTGTTACAGTGCAACTATCGACGGTCCTAATAATATGTTTCCGGTCGGTAAAGTGTTAAGTTCAGCACGGTAAAAACATGTTCAATCTCGTTTCAACAGATAAACGCTAACAAAGTAATAATGAAATACGAAATTTGATCAGAGCATGAAACGAGATTATAATTTCTTCGATCTTCGCTATTCATATGAAGCTTTTTTTGTTAAAAGCAGTAAGTTTCCTATTATTAAAATTATATTTCTCAAAAGGAATCAGGAAAAACAGAAAATGCCAAGAATAGTAACCAAGAATAGAATCGAATCAAATTCCCACTTTATTTCGTTTCAATGTCCGCGTTAGGGAAGAGTAAGTTCATCGCGATCGCCGAGCAATGGCGGCCAGTATTATCGTTGCAATGTGGCACGTTTTAAGTTTTTAATTTTTCCTACCTACGTCTCATTATACCGTTTGTCGTACGCGTGCACGGTCCCCATTTAACCATTGCCTAACAACGAAGAAACATAAGCTTGGTACGGTTCTCAGCGTGATAGATGTAATATCTTCTGCGCAGAAAATAAGAGATTAGTATTAACAAGGGAAGTTCGCGAACCGTAAATTCGAAAAATTATGAAACTTTGCATACATGTGGCATAAGTTACGCCTAATACAACCCCGTTTTTCGTGCTACTTCTCGCGCTAAAGGGGTGAAATCAGTTCATAAAAAAATTTCAACATTTTCTTTTCCACGGAATATCTGAAGAACGTCAAGTGGTATTAAAAAATAACAAAAACTTTGCAACGGAAGTTGCGTGCGCTACTACTACGTCCATAAAGCTGTGTAAACAAATTTTTTAACAATCGAACAAACTTTTTATAGATTAAAAAAGTTTTTTACACTTTTGTAATGACAATAGTTCAACTTTCGTTCATTTTTCCTTGAAACATCATTTGATGTTCTTAACAGCAGGTTTATGGATCCCTAAAACTGACTACTTTCCATTACTTTGTAAAATTAACGAGAATGTTTCTACTCGTCCTTTAATAATATGAACCCACAGAAATTCTAAACTCAGTCTAAACTCATTACACTTAGCTCTATTCTAATTTCATTCTGTGCACAGTCTAGACTCTTAGTTAACATTTCTTCTGTGGTATTTTAAATATTCTTCACACATTCTGGTCATTATCTAATTGGTTATACTTAATTTGGTACATTATCGTTGAAGTGTCGTTGTGGAAGTGGTTTAACCCTAAAACTATCAAACCAGACAAAATGATTGGTTTCCAGTTTTTTCTTTCGCAATTATCGAAGTTATAAAAATGTTTTTATTAGAAATTTTCGGAGGTGCTTTTTTGATGAAACTATATATTACGATAAAAATTGTATGAAGTTCGAATAGGGAGAGTTTCCTTAGTACTACAAAGCAATGTATATCGTTGGATTTATTGTTCGGTAGTTCTAGTGTTAAATACAGTTTAATACACATAGTCCTACGAACATTAATTACATAGTTAATTATACGACGTGCAAACACATATGTTAGCAACGGCTTAATTTTTAGAGAAATCATAGACAGACAGCAGATAGGTTTCAAGACGCATCTGGTCACTGGTATGGTAAGCGATACGATGTTCCACCGCTATTTTAACACTTTGACTGCCATGTCACCATAAGGTGACGGAATTATTTATATCGTTTCTAAATAAATTTTAACGTTGATATACTCATTGTATAAAAGTTGATGGTGATCTAGAAAGTGCATGAAGATGGCAGGAGTACTCTACATTATATATTTTATTTTTTCAATTTTTATTTCATTCAACATCTCATTTCGATTTTGTAGAATTTTTATGGTTAAAGAGCCAGGATAACATTCCTGTAGAATTTGGCCACGGAGTGGGCAAGGTGAGGGCGCCTTCTGGTAAGATGACTGTGTTCGACCACTCGGCACTTACCCCAGAACCGTCGAAGGGTGCATCTCTTAGACAATATTGGTACATTTCTAACACATACAAGGGCTGAAAGATCTTACTGGGAGTACAAATAAGTCTCTGCCGTTTTTATCTTAAATTGAAATGGGGGAACGAAAAATCAGAAATTATAAACCTACATATGCAAATGAAAAATAATTTTTCCGTTTAAACAATTTTATTGCAATATATTCACTATGTGACTTGCAGGTAACAATGGCCTATAAAGTTTGCACTTCTGTGCATAAAAGCTTAAGCGTGAAATTCCATAAAACAATTTGCACTTGACGTTAAACATTTTATTTTTGAAATCTCTTTGTTGGATCACAATGCAGTGCATACATATTGGTATAGTCAACTATATTGCTTATAATTTCCTTGTCAAATAGTTTTCGAATATGGGTCACAGGAGAATGGGGTGTTTCGGGGACATTAGGGCCATCTCCTTTCCAAGGGCGATAACAACTATTATTATTCTTCTGAGATAGTGGTTGCCAAACAATTCTTTGTGATCCTACATCTTCCTCATCTGACGAGGATTGAGTACTAAATTCTTCGTCACTATCAATGACATTTATCCGTCGTCGGGGAAATACTATTACATCTTCATCGGACTCGAAATCTAATAAGGAATCATCGGATCTATTACCGCTAATGCGTCTAATTCTAATTCCTCTGTTATTTCTATCTGATTTTGTATTCATATTTTGGATATATGATGTATAAATCTGAAAACAGGAAAAAGCACAAGCTTTATCCTAAATGTACCGAAATCTGCCATAATAGCCCACTGTAACCTCAAAGTTACAAAACTGTATCATAAAAAAACAGTAACAAATTGACAATTGAAATGCAAACAAATAGGTTGTTATTGATATACGAACCCAGAGCTATTATGTGCACTATTTTTAGTTTGGTAATAACTGACAAAAGCACAAATAATATCAATTGGATTAAATGGTTTCGCTTATTTTTACTGCAGACAGTTTACACAGCATTTATTTTGTTATTTCCGGTTGATGAGCCTAGTAACGGTCATAAATATTAATATTGGTTGTCTCGGCAACGTTATAGAATTAAGATTTATGCACCATCTCATGAAAAAAGCTATAATTATTTGGTAAAATGTCGATAAATTAAAATGTGACCTGAAAGTTACACGGGCTCATGGAGGGTTAAAGAAGTAAATCGAAACTTCTCGCAAATTACGTTTATTCGACTCAAAACTCGACATTTTCGCTCGCTAAAAATATACGACGCTGATACACAATCGTTAATATTTCGAGATTATGTTGTCGACAGATATGCAATCTTACGATATGACGTCTTACATTTGTTACTAGCCATCATAAGTTACTTACTGCGCTATCTGATTTCATACGGCAGAGACTTATTTGTACTCCCAATAAAAATCTATCATGGACAATAAAGAATATCTGTGTAGCCTTTGGTATGACCTCTACCGAGCTCACGACAAATCTGGCAAATATACGGAAAGATACCGAAAGCGTGTCTGCCTTCTAATTGTAAGACACACGTATGAGACTACCACATGCAATTGTCGATGGTTTGGAGGTAACCTTCGTGCCCATTGCTAGTAAACAGGACGTTGTCGTCACTTCGCGCCGCATCGATCGGCCCGAAACGGTCTTCGTTTTTCGTTATCGAAGCAGATTATTGCGCGCCACAATTCTAGAACAATATAGTTGGCTTAGTCGTCGTAGAATGAAATTGGATCGTGCATGCCTTTGGAAATGTTGGTAAAATTACAGGACCTTCTAACTCGGAAACGCTTCGAAGTCACGTGTGCGTGATAATATTCACACGGTCACGTTCCATATGAGAAACAACGTAGTACCATCGTCGAAGAAAATCTTTATAGTCGATGCAAATTCAGGTCACATAAAAGTGTTTTAACGGTTTAATCCGTCCGTGCCAATTTCTCTCCTACGGTTTCCGGCACTCATCGCCTTTAAAAACAGTTGTTTTGTTCATACGAGAAATCCCAAATCCTTACCAATTTCTCGCAATTCTCTAGGCGAATGAATTTTTCAAACGCTATGTCTGGATACTCGACTGTAAATAAGATGGAATATTTATTCGCCTATTATTTTTATTTATCGATGCTTCGAATCGGATGGTTGACACGGATTTTCAGGCAATATTAGAGATCCTGAAAGGGGCGATTCCTAAAGGTTTTACGAATAAACTTTTTCCTTTGCCTATTCGCGGTTCAACGTTTTCGAGTTATTCGTGAAAAACACGGGCCAATTGGATGGAGGGTACAGCGGACGTATTTTGGCACGGTCAACAGCAATGACACGTTCGGAGGGTCTGTCGCCGAGCCCTGGTTTTTGTTAACAACTCGAAAACGAAGCCGGGTATTATATATCCGCGAAGGAAAAGATTAAAATACCCGCAGCAATCCATTTCGAATAACTCGAATGTTTTCGTGGCGATCTGTATGGCAAGTACAATATTGTTAAATGTAGCAAAGGTACTACATAGCTTTAAATTCTCAAGGAACATTCTTTAAGATAATTCGTCTTTGATTTGTTACGTAAATTGTTTTCTATTTCGTAACACTTAAAAGAAAAGTCAGGTTTAATTTTCTCTATTACAAATTAGTTGTGCACGTTATCTGGCACATCGATGCTTATAATTGCTTAACACATTTCGTGCCAAGCTACTTTTCCTCGAGTCTCCGTACAGGCCATTTAATGTGTGATGAAAGAAACGCGTATTATTACAAACTTATTTGCTTCTTTCGTTCTTTCGATCTGAAAGATCTGGGTTATATATGCTTTAGTTATAAACTTGTTAGAAAATACAGTCGGTGTGGAAAGTATTCGTACAGCGACCAATTTCAAATAAAACTGTGTGCGTGAACTGCAGTTATAAATTTTAAGCGGAAAAAAAAAGATTAATAAGTATTCTTGGGTATTTGTAGAA
>CM052097.1:13934784-13963531 GCA_028453745.1 Agapostemon virescens | reverse complement strand
GGGATTGATATCTGGCGATTGAGGCGACGTTTGCAAGTATTTTGATGTGTTTTATAATACCTATTGCCTTGTATTATGTGCAGAGTGCTTTGGATCATTGTCGTGGGTGAATATAAAATTGTCTTTAAGACCCATTTTATTTGCACTATCATGGAGATGAGTTTTTTCAAAATATCAATATAAACTGAATGGTTCATAATACCGCCAATAAAAAGTAGATACCCCGCTCCATTTGCACTCATACAACCCCAAACTAATACAGATCCACCACCGTGTTTTACCGTCTGTTGCAAATTTTTTTTCTGAATTGTGTATTTTTCTTCCTCCACGCTGTAAATTTATTTTTAGAGCCAAATATGTTGAATTTGCTTTCGTCAGTAAAAATGACTTTATTCCAATGTTCTGCTGGTGTATTAATATGTTGCTTAGCGAATTCTAATCTTTTCTTGCGGTTAGTTTCGTTTACAAAATGCTTTTTTTCGTGCTACTCGACCATGATATTCGCTACTTCTTAAATAGTCACGCACAGTACTAGCTGACACACTTATGCCGTTGTTGCTTTTAAGTTCTGTTGCAATTTGTTCGGCAGTTAGACGTGGATTCTGTTTCACTTTACGAATAATTAGCAGTCGATCATAGTCGTTTATCTTACGCGTACGGCCACTTCTTCTCTTATTTGAAACAGTTTTTCGTTCTTCGAATCTGTCAATTATACTTTGAATAGTAGACCTTGCTCTATTCACTATGGATTTCAGCGTATTAAATAAATACGTCATCGTGTACCATTGGTGGTACACGTGGCACATACATACGGTACACATTAGTCTATCTCTTCGAACGATAGAAACAAAGTTTCCAATTAATATATACTTGCGTTTCGCTCGGACAGACAAGCTGATTAAGGTTCCCGTACTGATTAGCGACGCGTATCGCCGAGATCGACAGGTATCGCAAAACCAACAGGTTAGTCTACGTCAGGAAGAGTTCCTGATATCGACATTTCGCTTCCGAGTATGGCTTGTATTTCTCTCGATTTTTCGCTATCCCATTCCCTTCTGTATTTATCCGACAACCAGAAACAAATGTTCTTTCCCATCCGTTATTATTTGATCTTTCGTTTTTCGGTATTTTCCATGCGAACTGCTGCCCCGGAAACCAACGTTAATCCGTTCACCAAGAAGCCGGGTGAAAACGTTCTCGATGCGAATTCGATGGACTTAGGAAACGGGGAACTGATAACGGGAATGACATTGATCGCTGCTACTTGTTACGGCGGTTCGTGTCGTAAAACTGAATATTTTCTGTTTCCTTCTGAACGCCCGGAGAGGAGAAAGGGGTTCTCAAAATATTGCGAAATGTAATACAGGCGAGTTCGCAGCATAGGGTGCTTTTCTTGCAAACTATGATGCGGGCCGAGCGTAAGCATGTTACGTGTCCGGAATGATGATTCCTGCGCGCGAAGTCTAATGAAATTCCTTTTGAATATAACATTCGCGGCTGTTCACCGCGCAGGGAACCTAAATTAGTATCGAGGAATTGACTGGTATTGGCGAGACGTGACTCCATCGCGATCATAAAGCACGACCATTTTTTCCAGTGGAAGAGGAAGACGCTTGGTCAGACATTGGCGCAGTTGCGTTCGCAAGTACGTCGAATTATGCTTTTAAAGGAAAATCTTCACTATTGTGGTGGCGGATATCAGAGACTGTGTCAAAAGTGACACCCGTTGTGCAAAATTTACCGATCCGTTGTTTAATTTTAAAAGTGCGAGCTAATTTTGTTTGTTTAAATCGATGGCGACGCGAATCTGCGAGCTGTGGCAAAAGTATTGTGTGCGCGTGTCTATCTTGTTTCTTCCTTTCTTTGTTTTAAAATTTATATATATTTATATTGTTTATTCCATTTTAAGAGTGGTCAGTCAGTTTATCCCACAATTTGATACAGCACTTGCTCCAAGGCAGTCTTCGTAATCATCGATTTAATCTCAAGTGCGATGATTCCTTTAAATTTATATTTTATACTTTTTCTAATCACTTGAAAATATATACCAGGCAATTACAGTATGTCTGTAAATACATAGTACAGTGGGTAAGCAAATAAGTAGACACACAGCATGTCAAACCAGGGATCAAAAACGGATTTTAATGTAAAATTATTAATTTATACAAGTGGTTCTAATATTTTATCTACTGTGTGCAAAAGCTTTTGCAATATTGTTACGCACATTATGTAAAAACTCCAGACGTTAATCGTATGAAGAAAATTGTAAAATTAATTTGTACTTAGATTAGAAGCTCACGAAGTGTTCTAAATTTATATCATTACTGTAAAAAGGAAAATTAACAAGTGTGCTTGCTTACTTCGCAAGTATCAGTTATGAAACTAGTAAACGATTTTTAAAATTGAAAGTGCTCGTTGCACAATTACTAACAATTACGTTAAATCTAAAACTTTTCTAATTTAGGACGACTTGATTTTAAGATCTGAATTTTCTTTGCTGAATAGTATAAAAAAAGAGACAAAACCTATATTAAAGTGAAAAAGCGAAGACGAAGTAGACCGAATTAAACGGAAATCGCGAAATAATTCCAGAAAGAATTCGGAAAACAAATGATCCAATAACGAGGAGTTAGATTTGCTAAATACACGCGAATCCGCACGCCCACGCGCGCAAAGAAAGCGCAATTTTGGCGACATTCAACAGTCTACAGTCCGCGGGGTTTACAAAGCTGGCAAATTATCATTTAAAAGCATCCGCGGATTACGATCAAATTAATTTCTCGCTTCATTCGAGGAAAGTCTACGTACATCTGCTGAATTTCAAATACTTAAAAAAGGAACAAACAATTTAATTCAACGGAAAATAAAACTTCATTATTCTGAACTCATAATTCCGGTCGCTTTCAAATCTGCGCTATTGTACTTCCCAATAAGCCCCGATATCGTTCGCATTCTTTTCAACGAATCAGGCTTTTTCGAACGTCATACACGCGAGCTAGGCATGTTTTACTTTTTCAATATACGCTGTGTTTCAAAGATATTCGAGTTCCTTGAAAAAAGCTGATTTCTGAATTTATTTTGTGAAACTGTTTCCTTTGGCAATTTACGATTCGACACTTTCTTTTCGAGTTATCAACGAAAACACGGGCCAATTGTAGCGTAGCCGCAGTGGACGAACCTGCGACGTAGCCGCACTCCGATTGGCCCGCGTGTTTTGTCGACAACTCAAAAACGTAGTCGAGAATAAAATTTTCGCAGAGGACAAAATTGCTTAGAATAACCGCAGGAATGTCCCCTGGCAAGAAACTCTAATACTTTTTGTGTACGACTCATCGAGTATTGATTCACCTAGCGTATACTGGGTGTCTAAAAATTGTCAGAGAGATTACTTACAGTAACTTTATTCTCTGCAAACATTTCTGCATTGACTATGTTAACGATTTATTAACACGTTGAATGCCACGCGAATTTTGCACGCTTCGAACAAATTTCATTTGTTTCATTTATAGAAATGATCAGCGTTATTGAACAAAATTGTTAGTTACTAAAAACTAAAGTTTTCACCTCGTACTATAATCTGGTTAATTTTGGCAGTACTGCGTTAATGTTCAATGGTGTTAATTTATTGATAACCGTTCTTAAACGATGTAACGGTTCGGTCATCGGTGACCCCCGTGGCATTCAACGTGTTAATAAAAATTCACGGACCAATCGGAGCGTAGTTGCGTTGAGCGGATTCGCGACGCAACCGCGCTCCAATTGGCCCGCGTGTTTTTCGTTAATAATTCGAAAACGAAACGTCAAATCGCAAATCGACGTAGGACAAATTTTCTTCGAATAACCTCAGAAATCGTCGATCTCAGGGAACTCGAACGGTTTCGGGCCACCCTGTATAATCATTTTATGTTTTAAGCAACGACGGTCGATGCTGTTTGAACAGACCGGTTCGAATTTCACCGTTCCGTCGCGTAAAACCGTGGAGTTTTCTGTTCCATTGAATTTCTTTTCAATAGAGATCGTATAATGCGATATTTATTCCTGGCGCGAGATCTGTCCAGCAATTTTTTCCTCCGGGTTTGCGGCTGCGAGCAAAAGTGACGGTTAATGGAACGGGGAATGAGAACACGTAGGGATAAGAAATGATCGCCCTGTTATTACCACGGTGAATGACGTTAGTCGAGTGAAGAGAAAGAAAATAGGTTGCGTGTTCCAGCATCCTTACCTCATGGTCAGGATACAATCATTTATTGTGGGTGACACTTGTTACACTGCTGGATATCACGATTCGTCGAACACGAACAAGTAATCGGGAAAGGTTCCAGACGAAAGAGAAAAAGCAAATATGCTCTCGTTACGGCTCGGCCAGAAAAATTCTAAAAATTATTTTCGAGACGATCCACTTCTGTGACAACCGTCATTAACCGTCGTTCGTTTGGCATCCGTTAAAAGAATACCGAGGATTTTATTTATAACCAGCATAGCTAAGCGTTACCAAAGTTCTGTATTTTTCTTACTCGTTAGTTTAAGTCACTAGAATTGTATCTACTCGATTCTCTATAGCAACAAGAAATACACTGTGGTAAATTTATTTTTATGCCACTCACTGAATGCATTTAAATAAAGATTATTATTAAATTCGCCGATTATTTCACAGTAAAACTCCTAAAAACAAAAACTTCTGTTATGAACATTGAATCAGTGAAACAATTTTAGTATAGAATTTTTACTTGACCATATTAAATTTTTGAGACGTCGGTTTGGCAGTTAATCCCTTGCCACAGTTTTATATTGCCGCGTGTGCTTCCATGCTTAAACATAGCTTCCGAAAGAATAAGATTTGACCTCACCGAAAATAAAATTTCTTTAAAATCTTCATCGCGAGTCTGACTCGTTATAATGCGGCAAGTAGTTGAGACGTTAAGTATTAACCCTTAGCGCTCCAAGTAATTTTAATTCCTATCTCGAGACATTTTTCTGTCTTAGAATAATTCCATTGTTCCGCGATTCATTTCCTTTCATGCATATCCAATTTGTAACTATTAATCGTACTTGCAACACTTCAATTTTTGCTTATTTTTAAAATGCAAATATTGTAATGTAAAAATTGTTTTGAATAATAGTCTGACGATTTTCAATGTCGCCTCAGAGGAGCCATTGGAGTGCTAAGGGTTAACTATTTTTCGAAAATTTCTTGCTTTCTGTGCGATTGGAATGCAGCGGATCGAGTGGAGAAGTATTAGTCCCCATATAACACGCGAGATGTTGAAATTCTAATTGATCGTCTTCACCTTCCGTCCGCTGCGGTAAATCCAACGCGTCGGGCTCAATCAATAACAAATTGACCGCGAGGCGTTGGGATCAACACAATATTTTCCCTATCATAAAGGCGAGAATCGAGGGGCCGGTGTTTTATGGTTTTGCGAGCGGAGGTTCTTGCGTCGGTCGTCCCGAGGAAAATAGAGGAAAAACGTATTCGACGTGGCACGAATGTACATCGACACCGGGGAGTCGATAGTGGCGCCGCTCATTCAACCCCTCTGGTATTCACGCGATCCGAAACTAAACAACCGTGAAGTAATTTGGTCGAACTGAATCGTTTGACGTGATAGAGCCCAATTAATTCCTGGCAATTGCCGCGAGCACGGGGCCGGAGCGCGATATCGTCGTAACACCGAATCGAAACGCGTCGGAGAACGAGGGAAAAAAGAAACGGGCAGGTGACGATGAAAGAAATAGCTCGCGGCTGGTATTTACGTAAAAGGGGCGCTTGCCAGCAATTAGAGGTATAGATTATATTCATTATACCCGCGCGACTTATTCACTATTGTTCGTGCGAGCAATGAGCCCATTCGCAGCGAATAAGAGCGAATAGCGGCGAGGAAAGCTGAACCGATGATGACTTTATTAGACAAATTATTATTCAGTCGGAAACCGATATTCGCCCGATCGTCGAAACTCTGATGTTCATTGTTCAACTACAGTGGCTAACGAAAGTATTCGACCGTATGTATGTTAATCCGAAATGTTTGAAACAATTTAGTGTCTATAGCAAGAGAGAAGTCCCAAGATTATGTTAGTAAAAGTAGAAAATAATTCAATCATATATACAGTATTTACAATATGTTTATTTGAAACACGCACCGGGCATGGATAACAAAAGTATTCGAACGCCACAAATATTGTTACACTTTCATGTGTTAATATTTTGTAGGACCACCATTGGTATTGATTACTTTTCTTAAACGACGTTCCATACTATGGAACTATCCATACTAGCGTTTTTGTGAAACTGGTTTCAATAGAATTCCATATTTTAGTTATTTTAAACATTAACATTTGTTTCGACGTAGTATGATATTTATTTAGTCTTTTTCCGATTTCTGCCCACAGGTGCTCAATCGGATCGAGATCTGGGCTTCGTGGGGAAGTGCTTAACATGCGTGGTGTATTATAAATGATCCATTCTTTCACGATCCAAGTTGTGTGCTTGTTATCTTGTTGGGAGCAAAAGTCTTCTAGTAATTCCAATTTTCTGGCACTATCTTCTAATTATTTTTCAAAATATTTAGGTATTTATATTTATCGAGTGTACCATCGATGAACACTAATTTTCCAGTCCCATTAGCTGCCATGCAGTCCCATACCATGATATTGCCACCTTCATGTTTGACTGTTTGTTTTAAATGTTTTGTTTGGAACTCTGTATTTGGTTCTCGCCATACATAATTCCGACCATCTGAACCGAAGATATTAAATTTCGATTCGTCTAAGAATATGACTTTGTTCCAGAAGCAATTATTTTTATTAACCCCTTGGGTACGGATTTATTTGAGAAAATATTTGCATGTGGAACGGAAATAATTTTTGGTTGCTTGGAGTAGTATGTAAAGGCAGTACATTTTACGTAAGAATGTATTTATTTCTAAAATATTGGTGACATATGTAGTATTAAGATGTCTTCAACTAATTAGAATTGCAAAACAAAAATAAATTAATAACAACAAAATAAAACTAAATGAAATAAATTCAAAGTTTAATTTTTGGTTTGACGTCTTAGACACGTCATCCGCTCTTAGGGGAAAAAAGTGAATGACGTGTCTCAGACGTCAAATGTACCCAAGGGGTTAATATAATTTTTTGCAAACTGCAATCTCTTTCGTTGATTTACTTTATTAATGTAAGGCTTTTTTCTTGAAACTCTGCTGTGATAATTATTGTCTCACGGTAATCGTCGACACAATCGAGGATGAACCTGTTTATCAAACATTTCTTCAACCATATTTGCCAATTTGGGAGCAGAAGTTGCAGGATCTCTTTTTATTTCGCGAATTATAATTTTCTCTTCTCTGTTTGTCAATTTTTCGGACGACCTGAACGAGCTTTATTACCAACAATTTCTTGATTTTCAAACTTCTTTATTATATAGTGCACTGTAGATTTACTACTCTTTACAATTTTTGCAATCTCGTTATAAGATTTTCCATCTGTGTGCAGTTTTAATATTATTTCTCGTTCACAGTTTTATGTTTCTGACTTTTTCCTATTAATATTCGTTAATACACTGCACAACTGTACTTTATTTTAAGTCAAACGATATTTTATAATCAACTAAGTTTTCCTTTATTTACATTTGATACTAATGGTTACATTTAGTGTTAAACATGTATTTCTCTAATTTTCTTTAAACGGAAATAATTATCGATCGTATACGGTCATTGGAGAATAGCTAGGCACGCAATTTATCATTATAAATTTCTCTTTTCTTTTTGTCGTTCTATGGAGGACAAAGAAAGTATAGTCACTGTTATTGTAAAATAAGTCGTAAGCCAAAGGGGTTAAACAGTCGGGAAGGTACATTTTCGTAGGAATAGTTGCACTTTTGTTCTGTACATATAATGTAATTCTAATATCGTCTATCTAGGCCCAGTCGCCATTTTACAACCTCAAGACTAATATGCGACGTAAACGATACTTTCGAAAATGTTATAGCAGATTTTAGAGTTGCCATCGAGTCTTTAACCTTTAAGCGGTCTTCTCAGGAATAGTTGCTCTTTTCTTGTATATATATATATACTGTAGTTCTAGTATCATCTGTGCATTTCGACGAAACGATCGATTAATATTAAGATACACTAATCAAAATGTCTCGCCTGTTACGTCTAGAAATGTCAATTTGTTTGGGGAGTTTTGAACACTTCACCCGACTGTCTCGAATCGTGTGCGTTCGAACGCTTAGCACTCGAATGTCGCCTCCAAGACGCCAGCAAACATTTGCATTAAGTTACTTAAAACAGCTTTCAAACATCGCTTTGTTTGTATTCAACGAATCTATAAATATGTAAGCACTGCGAGCAATAGTAGTAAACTTGAACTAAACTTCATAGAATTGAAATCGCTTCGAGTGCAAAGAGTTATTACACGGTTGTAGGCTTGCATCGAAATACGCAAATCGTAATATGTACGCACCGATGCGGATGTTCTCGAGTAACATAGTCGAATGTAGTTTGTTAACTTTCTCTCCGGTTAAATGTGTTGCTGAATCAGCTTCGAAATAGTTTAAATGGTCTTTGGCGTGACTTGTGTTTTAAATGCGTTGACGTCCACTGGAGCAAACGATTTATGCCAAGCAAACACCCGTGTCCCATACGAAGCCAGAAATTCGTTGTTGCCAAGTCCGGCGATTCGTTGCAGAATCTCTAACAGCTGACCGAGTCATTTGCGCGCCACTTTTCCAAGTCCATAACGAAACGTAACAGAAACGTCTCCTTAAAATCCATCACGATTAACCTCTTAAGCACGGTTGAATTTTGTGCACGGCAGTTTCTCTGTACTGCAGAGAACATTGAAATGAAGTTTTTGATAACTAAATTATAATTCTTCTTAAAGATATGATGCATTTACTTTAACTTTGATAATTTTGGAATGAGGTTTTTCACAACTAAATTATAATTTTTTTAAAAGATATGATGCATATATTTTAACATTAATAATTTACTGTAATAATTAATAACAGAATCGAGTGTGCTCAAGCCACTATAATGGCGCATCGTGCTTAAGAGGTTAAACATCGCTTTAGACGCTGTATAGTATTCTCTTCGATTCTTTACAACTGTCACGCGCATAGCAAACTTGCTGAAAACATTGCCAGCCGTATCTTGGAAAATCCGGAAGAATCACTCGAAATCAGAAAGAGCCTTTCCCCGCCGAACGGACCGGTGATTTAAAGACGAGGCTCCGCCTACGAGTCTTTGAAAAAGGCGTTACCTTTCCCGGAGACAAGCATAAATAGAAAACAACCAGCATAATTTCTCTCGTCCAGTTACGAGCTGTATTATACTGTCCATAATTTGCATAGTCGATTCAATTTTCCGTACATCGTCTTCGCTACTCGCAATAAAGTTACAGCAACCTTTAGAAACATTACTATGCATTAGACAATCCGCTCTCGAAACGTCAGCTGCTAAAGTATCATCTATCGCGTTTTACACGCGAACTATTCGCACGTTGCATTTCCCCGACCCTCGAATGCGTCGTGTTTGTCAATGTCGTTTAGCATTGTCGCGACACGTAGTCTAATTTTCCGGTAGATAGCTTTAGAGCAGGCGAGTTTGTTTCGCGATGCTACCATCTCGCGCAGCAACATCGGCGAGTTTAGAGGATGATTTTTCCTCCGGGCTGAATACCGTACATACACGTATTACGTAGATATGCATCGAGGAAAGGTTACTCCACTTTCCTTCACTACTTCCCAGCTTCATCTTCACCTTTCGATTCACACGGTTCTCGGCAGCTAGATTACAAGGTGCTCTTCCCGTTGCCACTGTTGCAATGGCGCTGCTCCACTCGTAATACACGTGAGAGAGCTCGCTGGGATAGGCGAATGAAGTTCAAGCGGAAATTCTAGCGTATATCCAGAGAGCATCGGGTGGTGGAACGGCCGACTTCTGGCAAATATTTTGCGTCGATAAGTGGAAGTAGAACCAGCAACCAACGCGACCGACGCTTCCGCCTTGACGCAATACTCCCACGCTGGTATCGATGATAAATCCCCGGTTTCGAATACAGTTTTCTGTCGCGTCGTTTCCGTTCCCTTCCGTTCCGCGCCGTGCCCCGTAAGCACTCCGCGTCCAAGTATCGATGATAAAATAAGTGGTGTGTGAAATTTTGCGTTTCTATTTTTCCAGTGAATTGTTACAACGACGAAAACTGATTCGACCGCAAGAATAGTTGTCGAAGTCGGGATTGTTCCACCGCTGGAAAGTCTGCCTGCACTTATTTTTTGAGACGTCCACGATCGTGTAATAAAGGGTGTCCTAAAATTAACGCAAGGTTTGAATTAAATAGAAAACACAGTTTTTAGTCTTTAGATTGTTATTTTTTCATTGAATCATAAAGTACATAGATAGGGTTATTTATGGAATAACATATCGGGCAAATGGCCTCCACGGCTTTGCTGGCACATACGCACTCTTTTGTCGAAATTTTTCATGACCTTTCTGCATAATTGTGGCTGAATTTCGTTGATGCAGCGTTTAATTTCTTCTTGTAATTCACGGGTGGTTGTGGGCTTGTTGACATAGACCTTTGACTTCAAATAACCCCATAAGAAGAAATCTAATGGTGTTAAGTCACACGATCTAGGGGGCCAATTCTGATCACCGAAACGAGAGAGTACACAACCAGGAAATGTCTCATGCAGTAATTAAATTATTTCACTGGCTGTATGGCATGTGGCACCGTCTTGTTGAAACCACATATTGGCCATATCAGTAGCATCCAATTTCGGCAGAAAGAACTGTGTTATCATGTCGCGATATCGAGCACCAGTAACAGTTACTGCTTGACCAGCCTCATTTTCAAAAAAGTATGGTCCAATGATGCCTCCAGCCCAAAATCAGCACCAAACAGTGACACATTGTGGGTGCATTTGTTGTTCGACAATCACATGTGGATTCTCCGAATCCCAAACATGGCAATTTTGGCGATTAACAAAGCCATCAAGGTGAAAATGTGCTTTATCACTTAGGATGATTTTGCTCGAAAAATCAGCATCCACTTGTTAATGTTCAATAATCCATTCCAGGAACTCTCTTCGCTGTTCATGGTAATTAGACATCAGTTGTTGTGTTAATTGAATTCTGTAAGCATGGACACACAGATTTTTTGTGAGTATACGCTGTAGAGAGCTTCTTGGAATTCGCAATTCTTGTCCACTACTCACAGACTTGTCCACTCTCACGCACTGCTTCGATATTGACATTTGAACGGCTTGTTTTTGGACGACAGGTGTGTTTAGCGTCTCCAACTGATCCAGTCTCCCTGAATTTTTCAATTAATCTTTTCACAGTTGACGAGGTTAAAACACTATTTTGACCATATTTTGTATAAAATTTTCGAACTGCGGCTGCCAAACTTCCATTATTTTTTAAATATTGTTCAATAATGAAAACACGTTGTTGTATCGTATAACGCTCCATTTTTACTAACCCTAAACTCTCAGCTGTGAAATTGTTCTTTTTTCAGGGTTGCCAACAATTTACTGCAAAAATGGCGACAAATTCAAATCTTGCGTTAATTTTGGGACACCCTTTAGAACAGAAGAAATAACCGATAACTTATTTAGTTATTAACTTTTACCACAACACGTTTCCATAAACGTTCGTTGAAATACGGGAACCCTGTATTGATGTACGATCCGTTCTTAACACATTGAGCGCCGGCTCCGCGATTTTGCGGGGTTTGTAAGTCTAGAATTGAATCCGAAAACTTAAACGATTTTGTTTCTATTAAGTCGTACATGAATATGCAATAAAAATATGCTATTTCACGAAAATGTGTAAGGTTCTAAATATTTTATTTAGCTACTCATTGTTCAAGCAAATGAGCTCATAATTAATTAAATGGCTCGTATGTCGCCGGCGCTCAATGTGTTGACTGCGTGCCTCGGTGTCGTCGAAATTGACGAGGAATCGAATTGGATTAATGAAATGATTGCAACGCAATAAATAAAGCGTTTTCATTTCATTGTTATAAGTATAACCATCTTCGTGCGAGTCTCTCGGCTTCTAATTCGCTCGCAGCGAGTGTAAAATTAGCCGGGTTTACCGGTTGTCGGAGTATCTGATGGTTAAAGGCGAAGCCGAGTCTCGTTCGGTCCTTAATAAAGATTATTATCTATGTTGGACAGTAATTCGTTTGACTATGTAGTATTTAGCAAAACTTCGTCTTCGAAATAATGTTTCTTAAAGTAATAATATTAATTAACCAATGGGCCGGGCGTCGTCGTTGAACGCTTCATCGCTCGGATCTACCCTAGAGGCCTACGCAAATTGCACGTTTTCACGAAGTTATTAGCGCGGCAACGCGACGGTGTTGGTGGGGCATAATTCGCGCCGACATCAGACTTTCGTTCGGCAATTTCCTAATCGTGCTATCGCTAACGTAAATTTAATAATCATGATACAATTGCGAACTTCATACGAAGGCAAGAGAACAGTGGCGCCAAGGCGGGTAAATATGCAAATTCAACGGGGGAAATCGTATTCACCGACACGACGACATACCGCGCTTCATCCTACTTAGAATGGCTTCTATCCTTCGCTCTCACTAATAATAATTGCTCCATCTACCAATGATCCTTTGGTTCGACATAAAGGCCCGGGCTGCATCTCAAGTTCTATTTCGTGCCTCCGGCGAATTGTTCCTATACAGCTGAAGCAATTAACGTTATCGCGGTATTAATATCACTGTTCTATTAAATTCACTGACTTGCCGGGACTGGCAAATTGTGCGAAACGCAGAAAGCGCATACGTGCACGTGCGGTACACAATCTTAGGTTGTTTTCTTGTTTTCACGTACGTTGCCTTTCCTCGATACAATACTCGCCCTACCCGATCGTGGTTATCGAAATCTTCGAATTAGGGTATCCTGTGGGAAGCTCGAGAGGTTTAAAATTAACCTGTCGTCAGGCTAACAAAGCAAGAGAAAATAGATATGTAGTAGGCGTGCTTTGAGGGAGAGTGTTCCTATCAAAGTTCGGAAAATGATTTTTCCTTTAGTAGGCATTTCGATTCTAGAAGTTCCTCTCGTCTGTTCACGATTTCTGTTTTACAAGTTCTTGTCTGTTCGAGATTTCTGTTTTACTCGTTCTTGTTTGTTCGCGATTTCTGGTTTACGAGTTCTTGTCTGAGTCGTGTTGCGTTCTGTCCATCGTCACCTCGGTTTTGTCGTGATTGGTTGAAGGTAGTTTGAGGCGGAGGAATGTAGCGCTTTTTAATTGGTTGTAGGAATGATGGAAGGAGTGTTATTATCGTGATTTATTGCAGGGCTGTCTGGTTTCCGTTTCTTCGAGTGCGTCGCACGTGGTGTCCTTCCGTCGGGGTAAAAGTGTCCGTGTACGGCGCGTGTCGAATGGTCGGCTTCTTCGGAGTTGAATTTTGTAATTTTTGCCTGCTTTTCATTTTTTTGTTCTAAATTGCCGAGGACAGGGTTAGACACGTACTAAAATTACTAAACGTACTAAATTATTATTACTGCTATTGGCTGACACATAAATGTTTGCGAACAATCGCTTGTTTCCAAGTTTTCTTTTTGTAAACATTGAGAATATTGTTAATACGACGTGCTGGAAGGCGTGGAGATTTAACAATTGAATAATAAAGAAACCGGTAAGCTTTCTTGAACTTTCGAATCTTATGTAGAGTCGAGAAGTTTTAAAATTGAATGGCGTTCATGAATTTAAAAAATATAGCATACAGTAAGCTTTGGAAGTTTTGAGAATGTCCAATGCAGAAACGTTTTAAAAGTTTGGAAGACTCTATATGTTTTGGGAAATCTCTAGAAACGATCTAGAAGTATTTAACAACTGTGCACAGCTCGACTAGTTTCATCTTTCACGCTTTATACAATAAAACATCATGAAGTAATTAGCTGACTAATAGAACCTACGAGTTCGGAATTCTTGGATATTTTTAATACTCTGCATTTCGAAATGAGTAAGTGCTACTCAACCAGAAAACAAAATATTCCAATGAAAATCTAAAATGTATTAAAATTTATAGCATTGCGAATTTAACGATAAAACAGTGTAAAAAGTGATAAGGCTTGAAATCCTGCGAAAATGTTTTAGGGGTTGTAGAAATGTTTTGGAAGGGTCGTAGGACTTTAACGCATTAGAATTTCAGGATATTATATTACTAGTTTGATGTAGTTGAGGTATAGCTCGATAAAACATTGATAGCTAATTCCAGTGTTCCAATATCGACGCTACAACGGCGTTTAATATTTCAAGTCTGTTGAAATATTAAAATCATTTAATTCGGATTTCTTAGAAGCTTCTACACTTAAATCATTTTTCTGAATAATTCAGGGCACCCTTTACGGGCGTCAATGAAACAGAATCGAGACGTTTCGAAGCTGTCACTACATATTTCCGTAACGGAATCTCACCGGTTGATTGATTGATAATTCGTTAGCCACTCGCGCTCCGTATTTCTTCTTTAATAATTCCAGTACGGGAAGGAATGATTGAAAATAATTCATTGAAGCTGCAATTGAGGCTCGAGAATTCATGATTGCGAATTCATTCGGGTCGGTTCGCTGGATTTATGAGTGCCATTTCATTTTTATTATGATAAAAATAGCTTTCGTGACGTAAAATCTTACGGCGAAATCTTCGCCGATTGTGTTCTCTATACATGTAAAAACGGAATTGCTGCGAGAATGAATGGAGCATTGACGTCGTTGTCTTATCGCGCGCACCTTTCACAACTTATTCCAGTTCTAAACTACAATTGTGACACGCACAACACATTTATTTCTGATGCTAACGATTCACGAAACGGGCTGTTACGAAAGCGTAAAATGAACGCTTAGTTATGAATCACCGTGATTTAAAGCTGCAATTTAGTATATACATTCATTACGCTATTACGTTTCATGAATGTATTACGTATCGTGTACAATGTATCGATTAGACTTGTGGTTCTGAATTCTTTTCCGAAAGTTATATTTTCTTTCTGACTTTCACATTTTCGTAAGCCGACTGTGAATTTTATATACGCTTACGATCGAATGTAAAACGGTGAAAACGTCACAAATGTTTCCAACTTCATGAAATTATTACGAAAAGAAATAAGCTTTCATGTAGCCTCTATACAGGGTGAGTCACCAAACGTTTGCACCTCAAATATCTTTATTGTTTCTAATGATAACTAAAATATGGTAAGGACAAAGTTGAATGGATGTTTCTATGTCATTTTTTTAGAGATATCAAGGTTACCTTGACTTTTTTTAAATGGAACCACCCTTTTTTAAACACCTACAATGATAGTCCCTTTCATTAGGAATTCAGTGACTATATTATTTCAAGGTCATTCAAGGTCAAGGACAGAAAAAACGTATAAAAATAAAATATGGAAGCAGAATACCTGTATTTTACAAATGTTCGAAATGATGGCTGTCTACGTCGATACATTGATGTAAACGAGCTCTGAAGGAACCTTGAACTTTAATAAGTATATCTGAGGCGGTATTTGTTTGTTTAAATGATTTTGAAGCAATCCCCATTGACAAAAGTTAATTCTATTTTGAAAATCATTCCCGTGAAATTTTTGATGGAGCAATATGTGGAACGGATGAAATTTATGTCGTTCCAGAATACGTATTACGCTACTTTGACTCATGCTTGCTTCCCGGGAAATTTTTCTCGTACTCACGTGAGGATTGACAGCTATAGCTGCTAAAATATTAATTTCATTGTCTTCATTGGTCGTGGAATTCTTCCGTTTGTACTGTCTTGCATGTACACCCCCAGTACTTCGAAACAACCTGTACGTATTAATGAAAGTCTATCTAGAAGGAGTGTTTCGCTCCGGGTACCTTTCTTCATAAAGTAATCGAGCCTGCACTGCATTTTGTCTACATTCACAGTAAATCGTGATCGTATCACACTTTTCAGTCATTGAATAAGACAGCGGAATCGCGTTTGGAAACATACTAATACTAAATAAGAATGCTGAATAACAGTAACATTGAAGGACCTTAGTATGTTTACTTTAACTACGACCATAGTATGTTTACTATTTACTACAAGTCTCAACCATGATAAACGTATTCTGCTTTCGTATTCTAAATCTTATACGTTTTTTCTGTCCTTCACCTTGAATGACCTTGGAATAATATAGTCACTGAATTCCTAATGAAAGGGACTATCACTGTTGGTGTTTAAAAAATTGTGGTCCCATTTAAAAAAGTCAAGGTGACTGATATCTAAAAAAATGACATGAAAACAACATTTTTTTATAGCATCGTTTCAACTCCATTGTACCATTCACCTTACCATATTTTACGTATCCTTAGAAACAACAAAGATATTTGAGGTGCAAACGTTTGGTGACTCACCCTGTATATCAATTATCAATGCTGTTCTTCGGAGTCACTCCAGTACACAAAAGACACAGACAAATAATTACAGACTCTCGATATGAACAATTAACCGCAATATAAAATGAAACACAACTTGTAAATAACCAATTGTAACTTCAATTTATTAACGTTCAATGTCGAATAATACACCGTATGCGTGCGCGTGGCTGCAATGAATTTGTAACTGGTTTATTTATCTCCCCTTTTTTATACTACCCCCATAAAAAATATTACAATACTGCGGATAAAAAAAAATAATACAGTAGAGTTGCAAATGATTAGCCGTATCAATTACGGGACAAATTGTCTGGAACAACAGCAGGAAACAAAAGAGGCATTAAAGCTTCTCCTTTTTCTCCGCATCCTTAAGTCGCTTTAATTTCTTTACTAATTCGTGTTCACGGTGAATGCGTAAAATCGTTTAATTATAAAGCTGACAGGCGAACCGCAACGACGATCAGAACAGACACAGCTATCGATTGGAAATTTCGGTTGTTCCTCAAAATTATTCGAAGTGGCGAAAGCTTGGAAACCGTTTTCGAATTAAAATCAATATTGCACGGTTTTCGGGCATCCTGGAAACGCGTGATTTTCGGCCAGAATAACCGTGGTAATTTCGATTTTTCGAACAAAGGAGAATGTGGTTTCACGCGAGATTAGCCCCTTTAATCAGGAATCTGGCGAGTCATCGTTGATGCATAAGAAGTTCCAAGACCCGTGGGGATCCCTCTCCGAATGCCTGGTACGTCGTAACCATCAGTATTGCGAATAATTAATACGGCGGTTTGTTTGCACGAGCAATCACAGGCCGGCCCGAGCACACAAATTCTCGAGGCTCTTCTGCAACCACCTCTTGCTTCTCCACTTCAGCTATTGACTTCGAGACGCGGGATTCGCCCCCGCATTCTCCAGGGTTAACCTCCTTGCTCCGAATAACCCGGCATTAGAAGCCATGACAGCGGCTACGCAGCGGGAACCGTGCGTCTGGCTGGCATGAGATCTTCGGGTAATTACGGATTCTTAATAGGTCGGGGCATTTAGCCGGAGATATATACTTGAAGGGATGCTTCTCAACTGACGAATGAAGATGAATTGCGCACAGTAAGAAGGCAAAAGAGTGCTCGGATGTTCCAATCGCATTAACCCCTTGCCGTGCCATTTTTTCTTTATTGCTACGACGATCGGATATTTCGAAGTCTTCGTATTTTTAAAATACATGAAAGAAAATAAAAAAACTGGCAATTATTTTTAATACTTTCTTTTTTTAGTATTGGGAAATGAAATTCGATATACACTTTTTTTTATAACTTTTATCAAACTTAATTTAACCCTTTCCACTCGAATGAACTCTGAGGGACCACTAAAAATAGCCGCAGCGCTGTTCAATAGATTAACTTCCCAACTGACGACCTCAAAAATTCCATAAAATCAAATTAATTAATTTAATGAAGCAGCGATTGAATATTTTAAATGTATGGCATACAGTTATCTATAAAACTTTTTGTATTCTTCAGATATCAACTAAGACTAGTAAAGTCTAACCTTATTAACAAACAAGTTGTGTGTTTTTGTTAAACAATTGGCACCAGTCCTAAATATTCGAGAATTATTAAGTTAATGGTCGAAGCGTACGGATAAATTCAACTCGATAGAGTCACTTTTACAGCGTCACTTTTTACGTTAATTATTCGCGCGCGCTCAACATGAAGGAAAATCGAAAATACAAGCTGGCAGTTATTTTTAATTTTTCGTTTTCGTTAGTATTGGAAAATGGGATTCAATATACACTCTGCTTTATAACATTTACCAAACTTGATTTAGTAATATTATTAATATAATACTACTATTTATTAGACTTTAAAATCTTCGACACGAGTCTGACTCCTAATATTGCAACGGGTTTATCTCCTTAAAACATCATTTCCTTCGTAACCAAAGTTCTTACAACGCCTTCGTCGTTAAAAACGTTACAGAAGAGAAAAGACAATTTATATATTTTCTGAAATATATTCTGATTACAACTGTCCATTTTAAATGATTACCTACGGTGCTATACTAAATCCTTACTCGACGAGCTTTAAGTACTTACAATAAATCATGTAAAAATCCCTGCGAATTGCCTCAGACATAACTATTTGCACGTGCGTTTAGAAAATACAGATAATCAAGTATTCGTAATACTTAAACCCAACTGAATCGATATTAGATGTCGAAAATAAAATCGCAAAATTCCAAAAGGATATTATCCATCGGTGAGGACATGCTACGCGCCAAGATGGAAGTCGGCTCTCCTAATAAGGTATTTTTACCTAAAACGGCGGAATCGATTTTCTTTTCTACCCGTGCGAAACCGTCGACAGAAAAATGTATTTATTCCGCGAAGAATCATCCCGTTTCCAGTTACGTTACAAATTACTCGTGTTTATCGTTTATTCGCGGGATTAATTTATTCCTGTTTCGGTTCCTGTTTGCGACGCAGCGTTCATTCCGGCTGCGATGTATTGTGCTGCTCATTGAATATGTAGGGACCGACGTTCGTGCCCGCACGCTATCTTCCGACGTAATATTACGTATTACCTGCGACCGTGAGCTTTCGAATTGTATTTTTGAACAGAGCCGCCGGTGTTATTCGGACGTGCGGACTTGGCTTCGGGTTGATTCGACACGGTGGAACCGGGTTGGCCGTTCGCTTCGCGGCATTTGTCGTGAGCTCTCGCCGAAACAAATTCTTCCCGTACTTGGCACTCGATATCAGGTCGATAAAGTTACATTCGCGAAAACTGGATTACATAGATTTCGCTATAAACGCCGCGGTGCCGCGCCGTGTAACCATTTGGCAAAGTCGGTTGGCTCTTGCGAGATCAACCCGGTAATCTGATGGGGCAGTCATCTGTGCGACAAAATGTGTAGACGTTTCGTCGATAGGTATAAACAAGTTGGCAGAGTATTCACTAACTTCTAAGATCGCGAATTTCGGTGGCTGCTGTCCGATTCGCTGATTTGTCTCGCAAGGGAAGGACTTCCGCTGTCCAACTTCGAGTTTAACAAGCATCTCTGCGATGACAGTAAGGTGGAACCTACAGTTACGCGAATGTTGTATTACACAGTGTCTCGTGTAATTGTTCAAATGCCATTCAAACGGCTTATCCTGTGTAAACTTTCTAAAAGTCGATTTATTCTCATGCATTTGTCATCTTTCTCACTAAATAGTTCAGCTGATCTCTTATCATTCAGAATACTATTTTATACACTTTACAATTACATTTAGATTAAATGCATGTTTAAAAATTGTACTTTGCTGGCGTAGATTCGATATCTGAGGGTAAACTAAAAGAAACAACTCATGATGACATAGTTTAGTTGTTTAGTGACAATGGAAATAGTTTAGTTTGAAAATTGAGAAATGGCGAATAGTCAACACTGGAACTACCGAACAATAAATACAAACAAACTTCAGTCAATTTTTATTGCAACATATGGTTCATTAACACTAAACCTACCACAGGGGATCAAATGACCCTTTTCAGAATTTTTATTTTGCAATTATTGAGGTTATAAAATTGTCGTCACAGAAATCGATTCAATGGATTTTTTAAGTCCATCATACATTGTAATAAAAATTCCACAAAATCCCAATATATTAATTCTCGTCATTTTTATAAGAGAATATACATTAACCCATTTTATTGCTCGGTAGGTTTAGTGTTAAAGAATTACATCGGAAAATTGCTAATGAAAACATTTTTATAACTCCAGCAATTGCGAATGAGAAAAGTAGCGACCAGTCGTTTTTACTGGTTTGGTAGTACTAGTGTTAAAGTACATATTTCAGAATTGCAGAAATGACTGCGACATTCTATGTAAAATTATAAGGTGGGTAGCGAGTGGTATGTGGAACAACATTTAAAATATCGCGTCTATCGGCCACGTAGTTTATGAGATTTTATCTACGCCAGCTGAAAAAGTACGTTTCGAGAAAGACGCGTTTAAAATTTCATACCGACACCGCTACTCCGTTCTCTTGGAATCGTCATAACTTTTTAATTTCAGTATATTTAAGCATTTCTTTCAAAGTATTTTTAAAGGTCTATACGAAATGCAATAACATTTGATCTTTTGTCCTTATTTACGCGGGACAGCTCCCTTAACCCGAAATAACTTTTCTGAAAATAGCGAAACTGAATTTTATGTTTCTATGAAGCTGGAAGGATCAGTTTAAATATAGAAGGCATAGACGAACATTTTGCCACAATTACATTGAAATCGCGAAGATCCTAATTGTAGTCTCCTGCACTAATCTGTCCGGCTTCACAGAAAAAACTTCTCTTCTAAAAAAGGTAGTTCTAATTAAAAGAAGTTTCAACAATTATGTAAATTGCATCACAATTGACGGTCTTTGCTACTCTACAAAATTGATTTGGAATTCTCACGGTCTCAGAAACTAAATTTTTCAACTATCATAAAATACAGTACTCAAAAGGCAAAACACTGAATTCAAAAATTTTAAATCCATTTTCCTCCAAACTTTGTTTTCTGGGATAACTAAAAGTGGCTCATTTAATTCGTTATAATGTCGTTCAGTATTTATAGCACCGATACCGATGCTATTCGTTATTTATAATATTTTTTTTAACGATATAATATCAATTTTTCCGATGAAAAAGCCATTTTTCTTCACGTCAGACATCGTTAAATTTTCAATATATTTTTTCCTCGGAAAATTTATGAAGTTTCGAAGTAAATTGGATAGATGTAAGAAAATTATATATTTTTAAATTTGCTGAATACAATAACTTATGTTAACGTAAGGAAATTATAAAAGACTATAAAATTTTATATAACTATAAAAGTTTCATTTATGTCGTGCATAGAAGTGATCAGCGTTATTAACAAGTTAAATCGTATGTCAGTCCCTAGGGACTAACGGTGCCAAATGTACAAATTAATACGTTATATATAATTTATACAATATTAAAACGTATGCATACTATTCTAATAGATTCCATCGAAATAGAAAGGCACAAATGGCACTTAGGCACGGCTGAATTTTGCACGGGACTGTTTCTTTGTACGACATATTGGAATTAAGTTTTTGATAACTAAATTATAATTTTTCTTAATTATATGATGCATGTACTTTAACTCTAATAATTTACTTTAATAATTAATAGTGCAGTTGAGTGTGCTCGAGCCACTGTAGTGACGCATGGTAAAATAAGATGGCATTAGGAAAGCCACTATAGTGGCGCATCGTGCCTAAGAGGTTAGGAACAGCTGTATCCTTTCCATTTAACACTTTCACTGCCAAACTAGCAGCCACAAAATTTCTGTAAAATTGGAATGAGATATTGACTGAAATAAAAATTGAAGAAATAAAATGTATGCCGTAACGTGCTCTCCCATCTTCTTGCATTTTCTGTATAATCATCAACTTTGGTACAAATGAATATATTAACGTAAAAATATATTTAGAAACCGTGCAAATAATTCCGTCACCCATATGTGGGTGACATGGCAATCAAAGTGTTAAAATAAAATAAAATGTGACACGAAAGCTGGACAAACCAGCTCCGCCTTCAACATATTAAAGAGAATTGTTAGACATTCTTTAACGAATATTTCCACAATAATAAATCGATGTTCAATAATGATTTATTGATAATCATTCTTAAACGACGCAATGGCCGATCACCGGTGACCACTGAAAGAATGATTCCATAAATCCAAGTTTGTTCGACATCTCGTTCTATCTCGTAAAATGAAATGCGATTCTGAATTTGTTATTTTTCTTGTTTTATCTTGTGGCGGTGTTATCCGGATTGAAATGATAATTGTCACGACAGGTTGTGATTTGTTTTCGTGAAATGACAGCACCGTATCTCGGCTCCGCCCGCATTTGTTTTCTCTTGCATGTATTTCGAAAACTACATCAATTTTCTCAGGCTGTCAACTTACGCAAACATTCCGTAAAGAATACGTCTTCATTTCTCGCAAAAAACAGTCGGCGCATCGCTCGACGTAATGCAAACAAAGCTGTTTGTCAATCTACGTTGAAAACGCGAACCGTGACAGAAACGCAGCTGGTACTTCCCTTAAACAAATTGCAGCAAGAAACGCATGGCTCGAATTCACTATCACGCGTCGAAGAGCCACGAACAGAAGCAAAAGAAAGTTCTTCGCGCTCGAACAGCGTGAAACTTAGGTCTTTGTCGATAGTACAAATAAAATGTAGCGAGAACGGATCTCAAACGAATACATGCACGCCCACTGATTCTTTGTACGAGTCTCGCCCCAAAACACGATTTAATATTTATGAAAAATCCCGTGTCTCGTCGAACATATTTATAATCATATCTTTATCAATTCTCTAGTCTTTAGATTATCCCATTGCACTCGAATGGTGCCTTTAACACTTTAACTGCCCAACCAACAACCTTAAAAATCCCACAAAATCAAAGTAATTTATTTAATGAAATAACAATTGAAAACTTAAAATGTACGACATAAAGTTCAACCTTCTTCTATTCTCCAGATCTCAACCAAATTTAGTGCAACGAATATATTAATATACAAATTTATTTGTAAACATGGACAAACAATTCTGTCACCCATATATGGGTGACATACTAGTCAAAGTGTTAAGGAACCATTAAAAATTGCCATACCGTTATTCAAACAACTTTTACATTGCTACGTTTACAGTTAAAAAATCGATCAAAATTTTAATGGCCCAAGGACGAGTAATAGTGATTAATTTCATCTATATAAAATTAAATGATCTACTGTGGAGCTATTATAGATAAAAATATTATTTTGATTTTGATATGGAATTGCTTCGAGTGCAAAGGGTTAATAATACAGTAGGCACCGTGTAACACGATTTAAACAATTGTTAGGAACACAGAATATGTTTATTTTCTGTGGCAGTAAATGTACAGTCGTACAGCAAGGTTTTTTATATTTACTGAACATTTACCAACACATAAAATGCACATATGCATAATTTACAAACAGTTTTTTTATCGTTTTATGAGACAGTCGGTAAGATACTTCGTAAAAGCTTTAGTACCAGATCTACAGGACACGTCAAACTTGAAGATTTCAATTTTTTAAACTTGTGAACATTGAAATTGTAAAGATTTATTTCGATTCGTTTAGTCAAAGAGTTTATTCTTTTAAGACTATATACATTTTAACCGTTTGCACTCGAAGCAATTTCATTCCAAAATCGAAACAATATTTTCAACTATAATTGCTGAAATTAATTATTACTCATACTTAAAACGTTACAGTTTTTATCAATTTCTTAACTGTAAACGTAGCGATGTGAAAGTTGTTTAAATAATACTATAGCAATTTTTAGAGGTGCCATTCGAGTCCTAAGGGTTAATAGGAATTAAAAATTTGTATAAATGCGTCCGAACGATGTTTATAAAGTAATGTGAAATAGTCCTTTTATTGCTTTGTAGATCTAGTGTTAAACGTAAATGGAACGACCATATTGGCACAGTGCAGGAGCATTAACAATTAGGAACAACATTTTTGGAGAAAGTCCAACTTTTAACAGATATTTCCATAGCGTCCTGATGAGGGTAAGAACCGTATACGCGACTCGAGATTATATTAGAAAATACTTCAGTGAGGTTAGCAAACAAAATATATTAATGTGGAATTAAAATCACGTTGCATCGAATCATTAATTTCTTTCAGCAGAAATTCGTACGTTTCGTCGAATAATTTTCGTCGACATTATTGTTGTATGGATTTGTCCGTATTGCCATGTTTTTCGTACGAGAATGCATCTGGAGCTCCTCGAAATTACACAAAAGATAAAATTCTGGCTCTATTACAGGAAAATTCATTCAGTATTAAATGAAGTGAGATCTGCTTCCTTGGTAAATAAACTGGAGCTCATTTAAAGGCGACCCTGCCTCTAAATAAACGTATTTACTGTGCAAATTGGTAATCATTTTTTAAATTTCGCTCGGAGATTATGCATTTTCATTAAGATATGAAAATAGAAAAAAAAATCTTGACCTCGACGGCCTGCGTTCTCTTTATTAATCGTGAGAATTTCGAACGAGTGGAAAGTCACTTCGTTGAGTTGTAAATTTCTAAATGATGCACGATGTAAAAATTTATTGAGCACTGAATTATGTGTTTTTCTTCTTTTTCTTTTTTTATGTTCTCGGAGCAAGTACGAAGAGCGGTTCAAAGTTTATCGATCGATGTAAATTCTCTGCAACTACCAACATATCCAGCTGGAACATATTTTCTGTTAAAATTACCGACTTCAACGTGTCGCGTAAATTCTGATAAAACAATTTTAATAACATATCCAGAGTAGCCCCGGAATTTATGCTACGGACAATTTGACACCTAAAGTATTTGCCAGGTGAACGTAATCTTTTAAATTGATTAATCGGATGCCGACTTTAAAACAATTAGAAATGTAATATATATGTATATATTTTTTAGTGCGAGAAAAGAAATTGTTTGCGAAACTCTTTATATTTATATTAAGCGTTATAAGCAAAAAATTATTTTACCGAATTTGGCCTCGATAGAGTGAAAAAGAGCTGAAGAAATTGTTCGAGGAACTTTGAAATTTATACACTTTTTGGTAAAAATGGCTCCCTATAGAAATTCTTTTACGGCGACAAGCGTGCCAACTTATTCGAATTTAAATTTAAAAAGAGTACATATAAAACCATCAATTTAACATTCCAGGAAGTTCATGAATTTATTAGAGAGATGTATTTCGATTATCTGCAGGTCTTCGATATACTACTTCTGACAAAAAATTATTCGATCGAACAAATCAAACGCACATCATTGGAATTGTTCATGTTTTCAATGTGGAAAATATTTTCATCACCGTGAAAGGCGAATCCAATAATAACGCACGGTATACGCAAAGAAAATATTAATATAAAAATGAATCTGTTCGCGTTTTCATAATACACAGAATGAGCAAATTAAACGCTGATCATTTTGTCAATGTCTATCGTCGTCTTCGCCGTTCGGAATATTTAAAAATGTTTTGATGCTTTGACATATTATTTAAATTTCTTTATAATTTTCTGGTATGAGTAGAAGGATTATTATTTTACATTAGATGAAAAGGCAAAGTGCCATATTATTCGTAGTACTGTTTTTCGTATTCAATATACGTTAAAATAATTTATTCAACAATCATATTCGCGATGTTGATCGAATATTTTCTGCCAGGAATGGTGCAAGAACCTACCAGGCTTCAATCAAAACGATTATTTTCGTCGTGAAAAATTTGCGCGACGCTAATTTCCCAAACGTCGACACATTTCGAGGGTTCCAACTTCAATTAGGTTTGGAGCCGTAAAAATACGCGGTGCCGAGATTCCGGCCCCTCCTGGCTTGCTGCTGCTTCCGCAGGAAGTAATTTCGACTCTTTAATGAAATTTTTAAATTTCCCGCCGACTTCGGATAATGTGCAAATTGTTTCGCACCGCGGTCCAAGGTTTGCACCTTTTCCACGTTGAATCAGGATGTTCCATTAAATGGCTGTTGATGGGTTTACAATTAGTTTATAAATACATACGTTCCCACTATACTAAACAAATAGCTACAAATTAAAAATTAAAATAACAAGCCTAGACAATGAGATACATTTTCGTTGCCATTAAATTATGGATTTTACGCATTCGCGACTCGACAGCGAATTTTTATCTGAAATACAAATTGTTATTGAAATATAAAAGCTTTTTCTACTTGAATCATTTCAATAAGTTAAAAATAACGTGTTCACATTCTTATATTATATTAATCTTTAATTTAATTCGAATTACGATACGTCTATCCAGAAGCAATAGTGCGCTAAATATAAAACAGCACACATTCGTTGCAAACTTACTGTAAACGTACGCAGACATTAAATTTTATATTTAAAATTATTTTATTCAAAAAAAGAAATAAACGTTCGCGTAGATCCTGTGCCTTGTAATCAATGCAGGCTGCGTGTATTTACTTTGCATAAAAATCCGCAGTGCAGCGGGACCATGCAATTCGGTTGCTAATTGAGTTTTTCTTATGAATCTACATATGTATACTTTTATGGTTGGAAATAAATTTTGTTTTTTCTAAATAAACAGCTTTAAAAATATTTATTTTCCAACGCATGTTCAATCTTTCCGCGGTGGAGCATCCTGAAATGAATTATGCCATTAAAAACTTCACTTTGATCGTGGGCGTCATTTTGAATTTCATTAATAATTTATTTATTCCGGTCGTAAAGTAATGAAAGTAATCAGTCTTATTGGAATTCGCTGCTCTGCTTTGATAGATGTCCATAAAAAAACGGACGGTAATAAGTGATTCAAGAATTATTTGCTGATCGGCTAACACGAACGAGAACGTGTTCGAGGTTAGAGACATTTCGTTTAGGACTCTGAGAAAAAGAACGAAAACGAACAACCCTGCATTACAGACAATGGCGAGTGTGGCGATATTTCACGAAAGGATGTGTCGGAAATGTAGAATAATGCTTTCTCAGTCGAGATATTATTTTCGGGAGAATTACTTGGGAAGTTTATTGAGGGCACGTGCGCCTGGCTCGATGTCACGGATCTAATACTTCTAAATTCATATGTACGACACCATAAAATTCAATGTTTTACCGAAGATATTATAATTTATTGCCGAAACGTAAAGTTTAAAGTAACAAAGCATGTTGATGCTTTCCGTTCGCTTTAATACGATCAGATTAAACTCTTAAGGTGTAGGTTTGTATAAACGGATGCTCAAAATTTTCGTTAATGATTAATAACGTAAAGAGGGCAGCGCAGTGTTTGCTGCGTCATTGATATTAAATTATCCGTACTAAAATCGTTCTAGCAAACAAATAAACGTAGTTACCGTTCATAAAATGGCTAACCGAATACGCGGACCAAACAGAATAAGCCACGATACGACTTGAAATACTTCCGTGGCTTTTATCGAGGCGACCGAATTTTTAAGATCACGATGTTCGTTTCAGCAGCATAACTACTTTAATAAATGCAGCTCTTTCGCGGTTATAGAATATCGTGAGATTTTTCCCGTGATTCCTTTCATTGAAAATAAAGCATTTGATATACCAGTTTTAAACGGGTCATTCTCAGAATGTGAAAATTCATTTTTCTGTAGTATTCTGTAGAATTTTCACGGTTAATTGTTAACAAATATTAATGAATTTTTAGCTTCATCAAACGTCGCTGTGGTCGAAGGTAGATTGTCCAGAAACGAAATCCATCTAAGATAATATTTAATCATGCTTGAAATACGCTGTGGCGAGGTATTTCCTTCCTGCATAAATATGTTTAATATTTCCTTCGTTCGTCGACTAATTTCGACAGGGAAATTATTTATTAATGGGGAAAGTTAGCTTTCGTTATTTGTATGCTTAACGCGTCGAACACAAACCGGTTGCGATCATGCCGGGAATGTTCCGAAATTGTTGTAAACGGCTGTCTAACCTCATCTCATCGTTTCCAAAGAAATTAGCGGTGACACGAGCGCGTCGAACCACCGATAAAGTCATCAAAGTTACCGACTCATCTATAAGTGTCCTAATTATCGTCGAGAAATTAACTTCGCAAAACGCTGTATCTTCTAAAGTAATATAGTATAGCCACTTGTCGCATGAAGTTTACGTGATGCGGTTCGCGTCACCGTCTTCCCAGTAAATTCACTTCAAACTCCGTTTCTTACGAGTTCATCATAACTTCTCTAATTATTAAATCCGTCGACGCTTCCCGTACTTCTTACGGAATACAAAATTTAATATTTGTTAACGATTCTCGTTAAAGATGGCATATTTAAGCATAATTAATACTGCTTCAATAGAATATCATTTCCGATTCGAGTTCGACTTTATTCTGTCGACGTTCAAACGGAAAGTAAACCTGTTTGTTATTACTAGACAGGTTATTACATGCGGTTTCAACAATAACGAAGGTATCGAACGCAAAACGGTGAAAACATTCGATCAATTTTATAATACTGTGTTACTTTCAGCTGAATGAAATGATTAAAGTAAGACATAAATGTTTGGAAAACCCCTGCCGTTTATAATTAATACGATCACTTTTTACTTTGCGAATAAATAAAAACTTTAGTAATTATACCTCGTACAGTGTTGATAATATTTTACAGTTTTGCTAGATGAATGTAAATATGGTGGTTGATTTTGTTCTATCTTGCACAAAAAGTCTTGGAAGAACTTATAATCCACCCATTATATGTCTCAGTCATCTGCTTATGTTAAAAATATGGAAAGGAATGATTTTCTAAAATCAATGAGAT
>CM052097.1:13877835-13920178 GCA_028453745.1 Agapostemon virescens | reverse complement strand
CTGCTGTACTCACTTAACCGGGACACCCTGTATATCAATATCGAAATTATTGGTAAAGTTCTAATTTCGTACAGTCGGACAATTTGATTTCTGAACGGAATAATTGCGAAACAAGGCCCATTGTAGTTGGCGTTCGTAAAGATAACGTCGCCCGTCAATTTCAGCAACCCCATTATTTTCGTGCGAGCTATTTTAGAAAACGCGGAGAGAATGGAGAGTAAGCTGACGTAAAATGAAAGGATAAACCAGGACATTGTAAATATTCAATGGCGGGTAAGTATTCAAATAGTCCGCGTCGCGGATGATACTATGCGACGTATTCAAATAACCTAGAAACGTCAAACATATGCAATATTCTACTTATTCGTTCAGATGAATACACGGGAAACATACCCCACGTGAACTTTACTTCATAAACAGTCTATCAAGCAACTCACTCGTAATTCCGTTTACCATCAGAATCGAATAGCTCAAAATAAACTGTGTGCTCAATAATGTTGTGTGCTAAGCAATATTTAACATCGCTGCGGCGTCATTTGCGGAAAGCGTATAATGACGGAGAAAAAGATATACACTGCATAGGTTTGATATTACGTTGTCACATACCATATCCGATTCTTAACGTTAAAATAAATGTTTGCTAAAGAAAACTTATTGACTAAAATAAACTGTGATCCACATATTTTGTCAACGATTTAACAGATTGACTGACGCGCGAATTTTGTGTGCTACATGCGAGCCTTGCCTATTTTATTCATACAAACGGTCGGAATTATTAATAATTATTGTAAGGTACTTCATAACGAAGTTTGCACTGTACGCTATAATTTTATTCATTTGAGAACGAGTAAATTAATTTTTAATGCCAATAATTTTATGAAAATCGTTTTTAGCAAATCAGTAGAACCGGTCACCGGTGACCACCGTGGCAGGTTAAAAGTTTTTCGACTGTCTTTCGATAGAAACTGAATTTTATATTTGATCAGTTTCTTTCTTTTTATCACCATCGACTAATAGTGCGTTTATTTTCCATCGCATTTTATGAAACAGTGACACAAAGTTCATTTGAAATTAAAAGTAAACGACTTGATAAAAACTTGAGATGTAGAAATCCACTTTGCATCACAAAATTAGTGCATATGTATAATCACCGTGGAACTTCTGGATCAACAGACTTTATTACGTTTCCATTCGGTCACATTTAACACAATTAAATAAAAAACTTTATTCATATACGATATGGAATCACTCAATGCTGACGATATAAAAATGAAAATATGCAAATGTTTTCGTTCTATGACGATTATTAATGTTGTTGGAAATTTTATTATTATATTTCCTTCAGAGGTGTAATCGACCTGTTCTATTGTTCCTTCCGATTGAAATATTTTTACAAAAGGTTGACGAAAAAATCTGTCTTTCCAGAGTGTAGTCGGTAAAAATTGCATTCTCATAAAAATTAACTATGCGTGTTACGGTATGAAAAAAATAGACTCCGATTTTAACGCGTTAATTACAAAAATGGTTGGCCGTAACTTCGAACAAGGATTAAAAGAATTTCGGACTATCAAGTCGATGTGTGTAATTTGTCATAATTATTAAAAAGAGTAATAAATTCCAGGTTGGTTAACGTGAACCGCAAACGACAGAAACAGTTTTCATATCGCATAAAAGTTTCGCAACTCAGAAATCTGTTTTTATTTAACTCCCACTTGCTGCGATCGATGCTAACCATTTTTATTTTGCATGAAATCCGCAATCTGGTGATACCAAACGACATTTAGTTTACCTTGTTTCTCATATATTCCAGATAATGTAAATCTACAGATTAAATCAACAGATAGGAATGATTTGAATCGCAAAGAATCCGCTGAAAAATTTAATCTGTAGACTAACGCTTCCACATCCCTTGCTAGCGTATGAGGGTGCTATTAAGCAATCAATTAGCGATCCTCCATCGACAGTGAGGCGTACTCGTGAAAAGTGGGCACTGAGACCCGCTGAAGCCGCAAAGCACACAATAAACGCCGCTTCATTTCGCATTCTTCCCGAAGCGGAGTCAGCTCTACTATCGTAACAGAATTCCTTTTACAGGTAGTAGACTTATAAAAACTCGTGCAAGCAGGAAAAAAGCTGAACCATTTTTTAATTACCTTCTTCAAAAGTACAAATAGAACTTTAAAAATATATTCCCAAAACGTTCTGCTTAAACTCAGTTGCTAATTGCAACAGCGACGAAAAGGTGTGTCGATCCGTTCGTACAGTGACTTAAGGCCCCGCTAGAGCGTTAAAGTCCCGTTATAACGGTGCCCTCTTTTTCTAAGGTCCTACGATTATGAAGAAAACAGTATACCCTGCACGAATATTCTTCCGCAAGCCAGAGAGAAGCAACACAGCAAAATGAGGGGTAAATTCCAAAGAGAAACGGCTACAGAGAGCTACCTAACCGCATTCCAACTATAGCGTTTCGCGAATTGCGGCGCGACTTTCAAATTTCGGGGTGTTTAAAATCGCGAAAATAGACAAAATAGGGTCGATAAAATGAAGCTTCCAGGGGTCCTCTGAAACGCTAGCCTCGATGTGAGTAGTAATTCTTAAAGAGGAAGATTTGGGGAAGATTTTAGCGTTTGAACCGCGACGATAGCGCTGATAGTTTGGTTGGAGCACGTCTGCAAAGATCGGCTAATTATTTCTGGAGGCACGTACGCCCTGTTAAAATTGTGGTAAAAATGTTTGGATCGCCGATTCTGTTGTAATTTTGGTTACATCTTTCTAGACGCATAGACAGATTGTATGCCAATTTTCAGGTTGATGGGAATCGAATTACGAAAAATGTTGAAATCGGTGGAATCGGGCAACTCCCGAAGTTGGGAAATTGAAGTGGGAAGTCACGACCCCAACTCCTGAAACGGTCAAAAAATTTAGTTTCTCCGATTCTTTTGTAACTCTCCCTACAAGTAGCTGGACGCGTAGGCAGTGTGTATACCAAATTTCAGCTCGATCGGGATCGAATTGCGGCCGTGGCGCGTCATTGAAGCTGCTCGGCGTCAGAAATCGAAAATATGGCTGAACGTAGTTGCTGTATTGGCCGAATGCGAAATCAGGATCCTCCGACCAAATACCTATGAAGTTCAGGAAATGTCGGAGGACTTTGTGAGTCTGTGAGGTAGTCGATCGGTTATTATCAGACAGGGTGGTTTCCTCTTTTTCTTATAATCTTACAAATACAGTATTGCTTCAATGTTACACTCAGAAAATTCGTTTGATCGTGAAAACTTAACCACCCAGTCACATTTTAATTAATCGGACGTTCAATGATGGATGTGAGAAAGAGTTCAACTGTACTAACCTTTTTCTGTGCATACATACACTTTCAAATAAACATCGATGTACCACCGTCGCGCCAGTGCTTACAATTCCAGTCTCTTAGGCATAGTATCAAGAGGAATCCGTTATGGCTTGAATGAGAGAAGCATGTAAGCACCCGGATACTTATTTCATACAGAAAACTCGCGGTATTTAATTGCGCAAATCGGATTTCCTTTCTGTTACACCGAGTGGAACGTTTAAACCAGTTTTTTAACCTAGTTCCTACTCGCGCACGAGAACTCACATACAGTTCGAGATTTTAATGAATTGTGTTTTAATAGGTTCGTTCCGGGGTGCGCTGCTGTCCTCGAGATGAAACTTATTGCATAATTTCTGTATTTCCGCCACTGTGGAAAGTTGACTCACCGATATACACCTGTATTCGATGGGATAGGATCGCGATTATGCAAATTGACCTGCTTCGGAATCCGTGGTAATTAAGAGTGTAGGGCCTCGTATGGGAAAATTAAATTTATCGCGGATGTGGGGACCGAATGAAGATGAGATTGAAACTGTGCCGCGTGCCCAGTTTTTCGAACAGAGTTTGCGAACGAAACTTTGCTAATTAATGTCGCTAAGTGTACTTGAAAAATTAGATACTAGCATTATCAATTTAAAAGAAACTGCAGTGAAATTGTGATATAATACAGGTTAGACGAGAATGCGACAACGACAATTTGCTATTTTTAATAAACACTATCGTGCTGCAGTAATTACTTCGCTGAAAATTACTGATATTTAAACTGTTATAACTTTGTGACAACGAATCTTATAACAGCTATTCTAAACTCGTTTCGAAGTATAAAGTTTCTGCTTTCACAATCTTGAACTAATTTCTTTTCGAAAGCGTACCTGCATCCTATGGAACGATACAAGATCAAAAGTACATTTGTTTTCTATTCGAAAATTTTTCAGATTCAACCGATATTGAATAATTAACAGAACTCTATTAGAACAGAATTTTCTTAACGCATCTTTGCTGTATCCTACAAGAAGTAGAAAAGATTTTGAAAAAACTGCTTTCTTTGAAAATCGATAATCTACGCCTTAAAATGAGTCCAGAATAATTATCATACTATTTCTTTAAACTGCGAAGATCCAAAAATAAAACGAGAAAATTGTACGTGCCATAATCTCTATTAATCAATTTTTCAATTCAAACTAAACACAATTAAAACGGAACTAAAGTGCTGCAACATTTATTATTCATGGTAGAAGGTGATCTAATCATTCGGAGCAAGGTCGGCCGGCCATGTTGCTATCCGGGAGTCATCTTCTTGATGTTATCACGCGTTTCGTGCGTTGCAATTATATTCACGCGATAAATAGCCACCGGAATGAAATATAAATGTGCTTTTCGCCGAGGAAGGTGAAGAAAGTAATTCTTCGTTGAAAATTCTCGAAGCCATTAATTTTGAAGCGTCGATTCGTCCCCGTAAATCGCACCTTCTTCCACGGCCCGGGGAAGTTTATATTCCATCGTGGACAGTGTCGATTTATCGTTACAAATTCTTCAACGTTGAAAAAAAATTTGTCAGCGAAATGTGCGAATTTACTGTGCTGTAGACAAATCTCGTGACCATGCGAATCGACGAGACGACGGACGCTGAATAACGTCGTGATTGGACCGAATCGAAAACACGAAAAAAAAAAACAAATGGCTGACCATTATTCATTAACACGTTATCGACCGCAAACGTAACCCTCGTTAATAAAAAAATTCAACAGAACAATTTATCGTAAATATTCAGTCAACGGTACACCGCTCTGTTCAAAGTGACCGAAGAATAATTTTTTTTACCAGCATCTCGGCATCGTTGCTGCAATTTGTTCCGGCGAGAAACGTTTATAGTCTTATCTATAAACGGACTAAGGTTCACGAGCCCGAGATAAGCAGTTCGTTCATGGCAACGCGTTCAGAGCAATCATGTTCCTTTTTGTCGTCAAGCGTCTTGAATAATGTCCGACGATCTTTTCAATCCCTCTGCTACGGTGGCTGAGTCTATTTTGATGCAGACTATCAAAATTTGTTATTCGAGATTAGGATCGATAGAAAAAACTGAGCCTATACGAAGCAGCATCAAAAATATATTTTAAAAATCAATAAACAGAGCAGTGAATATTCTTAAACGTCATTGATTATTAAATTGTAAAAACGATCTGCGGTTCGTTGGTCAACGAACAACGTATTACGATTAATTAACATGGAAAAAATGCTCTTAATAACGTTGTATAAAATCTTAACCGGGTAGCTATGAAATAAATTTGAAATTATTAATTTTTGCAAAATCTAACAGATACAAAATACGTAAAAACATATACTGCAATTCATTCATATTTTTAAGTGGAACATCCTGGTTGTAGGAAATTGAAACTTATTTTTCAGACGTCATTTATATTTCTACAGAAGCAGTATATTTTTATCAATTTTTTTCGTGAAATGTGAAAAAAATAAATATGCCAGAAACTAATCTTTTCCATTTTATCCTATAACCTTCCCAGTCGAAGGTATATGGTTAAACTGTTACACAACATGGTTTTTCCCCAAACCTGAATTTTCTGGCTATCCCCTTCCTGGCGAAATTTGGGGAAAAGGGAACTCTAGTGGTTGATATGCTAAAACAAACGTATGGAGAGAGTGCTGAGAATCCAACAACCATTTACAAAGAGGTTGAAAAGGGTTCAAGAAGAAAGAGAAAGAAAAGAAATCGATGGATTCTCCATTACGATTTCGCGCCACCTGGCACGTCGATACTTGTGCTTGAATTTCGCGCACGTTTTAACACGACTATTCTTGATCATTTGATCATCTCGATTCGTTCATCTTAGCTCCGCGTTACTCATTTTTATTCCCGCAGATCAAAATGTTACGTAGGATATCGCGTCGAGACAATAAATCTGGAAACAACGAGACTCCGAATCGGCGTCTGCAAGAATAGTTTCCAGTACTATTTCGAGAAATGGAAACGCCGCTGGAGCGAGTGTAGACAATTCGGAGGAGGACTACTTTGAAGGAAATGCTACCGATTTGCGAAGAAAAATTGAAACAACGGACATGCTTGATAAGATTCCACGAACTTTTCCGAACGAAACGGTGTTTTCCGTTGTTCCGTGGACAATTCGTATTGTGGCGCGAGGAATGACCCGTTTGCGCAAAACGGTATCGATTTTGAAAATGCTCGTTGAAACCGGTTCATCAGCGTTTGATACCGCCATGAAACGGAACGGATCTGCTTAACGAGGAAATTAATTAATTAAGAATTTCAGTTGGCCGTCGCTGGAGGGTGAACGAGGCTATCCCATTCGTGTCCCGACACGAATCTATTAATACCTATGAAAAGTACGATGGAGTAACATGAAAAATTAGGAGCTCATTTCCTCGAGGCTCCTTAAAGAGCCACCTAATCTGATGCCTGTTAAACCGAGTAAACGGAAAACAAAAATTAGCACGCGAAGATGAAACGAATCGATAGTGCCAGGGTACTTGAAACGACGCTAATTATTCCAGCTGGGGAATGAACGTAGAAATTCATTCACTGCTCGGCCGGGACGTATACCGCGGCTGCGATTCGTTTTTAATTGGATGCCTTAAACTCCCACTTCACAGCAATATTCAATTCTTTTGCGCTGGATAACCCACTTAACCTCTCGTCGATCCTCCAGTTAAGAGGAAAGGTGAATTATTTATTGGTGTACCCTCTTTAGAGATATCCATTAAAAATAGCTGGCATGGAAACCGAGTCAAACATTTTCGGCGGTACATATACAAGGTGATCCACGCGACGTGTGCACCGTTAGAACTTCCAAAATATTTTTTATACGAAAGAATGTTATATACAAAAGTTACAATGATTTAAGAGGGTACACTATGCAATGCGTTAATTTATTTTATAGGTGGAGGCGTTTCGGAGATTTGAAGGTCAACTTTGTTGTTTTAATACTTTGACTGCCATGTCACCCATATATGGTTGACAGAATTATTTGTCCATATTTAAAAATAAATTTGTACGCTAATATATTCGCTGCACTCAATTGAATTCATATCTAGAGACTACAAGAAGGTTGAAGGATAATTGTTGCTGCATTAAATAAATTACTTTGATTTTGTGGAATTTTTGAGGCTGTTGGTGGGGCAGTTAAAGTGTTAAACAGAATACTATATTTTTTATTACCAAGATATGTTAGAGTATCGAATTGTAAGTAACAAAGTATTCGCCATTATTAGCCCCAAACCTAATAGCTAACGAGTAATTGCACGTTATTACTTGAAAATTTTCTTCACGTAATATCGAGTTGGAAATTCAACTTTATATCACAGATTTCCACAGGACAGTGAACCACCCTGTATGTATACCTCGCGCACGACTGCCATCGGCTTATTTTTAAATAGAACCCCCAATATATGCAACGTTGGAATCAGTTGGATAAATATGGGTATTAAAGGAGACTGTGATATCTCGTTAATAATACCGGATTGACACCGAATTAATTCGGGATGGCAGACTATTTTTGTAACATATAATTGACGATGCTCAGGCCCATTCGAGGCTTCCATTATTAATCCTTTTAAATATACTATTAAAAATATTTATTTTAGACGCTTTGGTCTTTCTGGCGTATACAACACTAATTTATTTAGTTCAATTGTCAGGAATTGAATACCTAAATGACTGATGCTCTGATTCTGTTACTCTGGGTCCAAATAGACTGAAGCACCGTTGTCGGAAGGTTAAAGTATTTAGAGATCCAAAGTGATTAAATAACGTCGAAACTTCCTTATACAGACTTATATACTTATTACAGGATTACGTATTTTTCTTGCAATTTTCTAAGCAACTTTTCTTAAATTGGTCAAAATGGTCCCAAGTCCGCAACGGTTAAACCGCAATATGTTACACACGGCTAAAAATTGCATTTACAAATTTGATCGAATATTTTCCGCTGAAAATAACACGAATCACCGCAATTTTTATTGGATGGATTCGAATAAACCGAAAGTTCGAAGGTTAACCCGTAATTTTTGGAGACAAGCTGGAAAATCGTATTCGCAATTTCGGTCGATTATTTTCACACATCGTTCCGTTCTACAAGGAAAACGACGTTGCGGAAGAAGAACAGTGTCGTGCGGCGGATAACTGCAACGTAAATATACGATCTAGCCAAAACAAATTTCGTGTTAAAATCCAGATGTTCTACAAGAAAGATAAAAAAGAGAAGCAAAACCATCTTCACCGGAGGCACTCTGCCAAGCCGTGAGTTTCCTCAGGGGGTTTATAGCAAGGACGAACCTCAATTTCTCAGCGGGAGCTAATCGAACGAGAAGAATTCAATGGGAAACGAGCACCATCGGATCCTTTGTTAAGGAGAACCGAAACAATTCGACCATTCGCGCATGTATCTACGTGAGCCGTTGGAAATAGTTCGCACGACGACGTCCGGAGTTGTAATCCGCAGCTTGACCCAAAGATCTATGTAAATCCCTAGGCGGGAAGAATGGTACGGATCGTACGATTGGGGAGGGACGGCGGCAGGGGGTGAACGAGAAAGATACAGAGGGCGGGAAAGGCAAGGGATGATACGAGTTTCGAATCCTGGCACGTCCGCGTATTACCATTGATGGAGGCTCGGGGCCCTCCTCTGGAAATAAACGTAACGATTCTATCTAAGATCGAGGGATCAATACGCGTCCCGATGACCCGTGAAACGGCGTATTCCAAGGCGCGACCCAACCATTCTCGGAATCATGTTCATGAACAATGCAACGCATCCGTGCCTTAATCTGTTCTAGTCGAATTTAGAAAAATGAGCGAGAGGGCCGACAGGATCTAACGATAACGTTTGGGAATCGTCCGTCGACGCACGGTGCGGCAAACCGGGCGTCTACAGTGGCTAACGAAAGTATTCGAACGGTCCGGTTTCTTATTTTTAGCACATGAAATATGTATGTTAATCCGAAATGATTAAAACAATTTAGTGTCTCAAGTAAGAAAGAAGTCCCATGATTATGTTAGTAAAAGTAGAAAATAATTCAATCATATATATACAGTATTTACAATATGTCTATTTGAAATACGCACCAGGCATGGATAACAAAAGTATTCGAATGCCACAAATATTGTTACACTTTCATGTGTTAATATTTTGTAGGACCACCATTGGCATTGATTACTTTTCTTAAACAACGTTCCATACTATGTACTAGCGTTTTTGTGAAACTGGCTTCGTGAGGAAGTGCTTAACATGCGTGGTGTATTACAAATGATCCATTCTTTCACGATCCAAGTTGTGTGCTTGGGATCGTTATCTTGTTGGGAGCAAAAGTCTTCTAGTAATCCCAATTTTCTGGCACTATCTTCTAATTATTTTTCAAAATATTTAGGTATTTATATTTATCGAGTGTACCATCGATGAACACTAATTTTCCAGTCCCATTATCTGCCATGCAGTCCCATACCATGATATTGCCACCTTCATGTTTGACTGTTTGTTTTACAGTAGCTCACGAAAGTATTCGGACACTCTTCAGTCCTAAATAACTTTTTAAGGATTCAACCAAACGACTTGATTTTTCTGGAGCAACTAGACGTATTGATTTACTAAATGATACGCAAGAATAATTTAGAAACAATTCTAATTGGAAGAAACTACAGGAAAAAATAAAAAAGACATTTTTTAAAACATTTTTATTTTAACTCGTAATGAAAATTTAAAATATGCATCTTGCAGACCTGTGTTAGTTATACGCATGCTGAAAATTTCATTGAAATCGATTAGCGCATAAAAAAACGACACGCGTAGAAAGTTGTAAGAATTTGTGGAGTTTAAACAGAAACTGACCGAATATCGTGAAAAATTGCGATTTGCACCATTTTTTATGGCGTGCAGCTCGTGTGTACGTCGATCGATTTCAATGAATTTTTCTGCATATGTATAATTATCATAGATCTACAAAATGAGGCTTTAAAATTTTTTATACGTGACTCAAATGAAAAATGTTTAAAGAATGTTTTTTATATTTTTCATGTAATTCATACCAATTGCAACTGTTACAAAATCCTTTTCGCATATCATTTAGTAAATCAATGGTTCTAATTGCTCCAGAAAAATCAAGACGTTTGGTTCAATCTTAAAAATGTTATACAAATTCAAAGAGTGTCCGAATAGTTTCGTGAGCTACTGTAAATGTTTTCCTTGTAACTCTGTATTTGGTTCTCGCCATACATAATTCCGACCATCTGAACCGAAGATATTAAATTTCGATTCGTCTGAGAATATGACTTTGTTCCACAAGCAATTATTTTTATTAATATAATTTTTTGCAAACTGCAACATCTTTCGTACTTTATTAATGTAAGGCTATTTTTCTTGAAACTCTGCCGTGATAATTATTGTCCCACAGTAATCGTCGGCACAATCGACGATGAACCTGTTTATCAAACATTTCTTCAACCATATTTGCCAATTTGGGAGCAGAAGTTGTAGGATCTCTTTTTATTTCGCGAATTATAGTTTTCTCTTCTCTGTTTGTCAATTTTTTCGGACGATCTGAACGAGCTGTATTAGCAACAGTTTCTTGATTTTCAAACTTCATTATTGTATAGTGCACTGTAGATTTACTTCTCTTTACAATTTTTGCAATCTCGTTATAAGATTTTCCATCTCTATGCTGTTTTAATATTATTTCTCATTCACAGTTTTATGTTTCTGACTTTTTCCTATTCATGTTCGTTAATGCACTGCACAACTGTACTTTATTCATAGTCAAACGATATTCTATGATCAACTAAGTGTTCTTTTATTTACATTTGATAGTAATGGTTACATTTAGTGTTGCGATATACATAAGTAGAAACACCAATAACGTTGAAGCGTTCGAATAATTTTTTTACCCATTCGTGGTGCGTGTATTAAGTAAATATGTTGTAAATATTGCATATATGATTGGATTATTTTTCAATTTTATTTGCATAATCTTGGGACTTCTCTCTTGCTATAGACACTAAATTGTTTTAAACATTTCGGATTAACATACATATTTCATGTGCTAAAGATAAGCAATCTGACCCTTCGAATACTTTCGTTAGCCACTGTAGGAGTGCGAAAGGTAAAAATATTGGATAGTCGGAAAAGTATTGAGAGATTTTTGTCACTAGATGTTGTTTGGTGTCATATCGGGCAACACTAATCAAATCGCATCATACCGACGCGCATTTGAGAGGTGACATTTCAATCTACAATTTTGTATTTCGTCAATCGTATCAAAAGTAGTATCAGTATGAAAATTAGTGAAATTTCTGAAAAAATTCGCTTTTTTGCAATTTTACTGCGAAAGAGGCAAAAACGCTGCACATGCTCGGGAAAAAATTTGTGGTGTTTACGGTCAAGGTGCTTTATCAAATGCAACAGCATGTAGATGGTTTGCGAACTGAACATTCGCCATTCAACCGTTTTGGATCATTTGTAGAAGGCTGGATACAAAAAGAAGCTCGATGTTCGAGTGCCCCATGATTTAACAGAGTAAAATTTGATGGATCGAGTTTCCATCTGCGAATCATTGTTCAAATAAAAATTGAGAAAGCTTGGTTGGGAAGTTTTACAGTACAGCCCAAACCTTGCACTATCAGAGTATCGTTTGTTTCGATCTCTGTAAAACTACCTTGATAGTAAAAAATTGGATTCGAAAAAGGTCTGTGAAAATCACTTGGCCAAGTTTTTAGCCGAACCATAGAAGTTCTATTCGGATGGGATTATGGCTCTACCCTAAAAATAGCAAAAGGTCATAGATAATGATGGCTAACTTAAACTTGAGTTAAATTAAATTAAGCGGTCAAATGACACTTTCCAGATTTTCTATTTTACGATTACTGACGTTACAAAATTTTCTATTTCAACATACATTGTAATAAAAATTACACAAAATCTAAATTAATTAATTCTTGTCACTTTTATAGCAGAATATACATTAGCCAAGTTTAGTGCTCGGCAGATTTAGTATTAATAAACATTTCTTGAAAATGGTACTTGTTAAAACAAATTGTTTTCATAGTTTTGTAAACACGATAGAGTACCGAGCAACTTTCGTTTCAACTTCTTTTGAACATCGTTCGTCGTTCTCGAGATATTTCACGAAAGAGATGATACTAACATTTTTCAAGGGTTGATTTAACTAGCACGAAAAAAATGGGGTTATATTAGGAATATTTTACTCGGCTAGTGTGCAAAGTTTCGCAGTTTTCGGAATTTATGGATTCGCAAACTTCCCGCGTAAAATTTACAAAAGGCATGTTTTAAATATTTCGCTGTAATCGCAGATAAAAAGAGAAACTGAAAAATTGTGAGCCGTACTTTTTTCTAGATGACGAGTTTGTCCTGCTGCGCGAGAACGAGCACGAAGGTGACGCTCCCGAAACTGTAACATTGTTTCGAGGAAACTCATAGTCAGCTCTCTCCTCCCCTTAACGTGCACCGCTCATTTCAGCGACGATCATGTTTGAAATAGACGCCGGCGGCCCCCTCGTCGAGCAACTTTTCTTATGAGATCCGATTGGGACTGGTGTTCTCTGGATGTCTCCGATCCGGGTCTCTACTTTTCATTTCTGCTAGCACGAGCTGGAACTGTTCGCTGCCGGCGGTCGTTTGCGATATTTCTCACGTGCGAAAATCTACTCGGAAGTTTCGGGCATCTTCGCTTGTCGAAGCAAATTTTAGAGCGATCAAGATAGTTTAGGAATTCCATACTTCCGTACTGTTTTTCCTCGGCAAAAATTGTGTTTAGCAGCGAACATATCGAGTATCGAAAGCGAAACTTTATAACGGAATCGAATTCACTTTGACTTTGCGCCGGTTTTATTGAAATGCGCGTTGTTTGGTCGTGGAAACGTGTTCGTTCGACTCTGCCGAAAGCATCTTTGCAATTTCGGTAAATAGAAAATGAAAACTCTGGAATTGGTTGCTTGACTGGTACCGATAGGTTTACCTTCGCTGTTTTCCAAGCTTTTACCTTTTTAACTGTAGCTAACTTCGTTATTGCGTATCAGAAACTTTTCATTTTCTTCTTGATTCGACCAGTAACGTTTTTAATTCATTGTCTGACATTCGCATAGAATGTGTTATATTCGAATGGGGCAAAATGTTTATCACAATTTTACTCGTTCACGATTATGTCTTTGCAAATGCATTTACGTGGTTGAGTGAGTGCACGATTGAAAGGGCAATTTTGTACTTTTCTTAAAAAGGATGAATTTATTCTACAGCTATTGTTATTTCGATTTGGAAAATATATTTTGATATTCTATAGTAAGTAACTACTCTGTGACAATATTCCTTTTCATACTTGATTAGACGATGTATTCTATTACCACGATAAATCGTGGTTGTGAAGTGTTAATTTTCCCCATTTCAAAAGACAATTTTGTACTTTCCTTAAAAAGAATGAATTTGTTCTATACCTGTTGTTATTTCGATTTGTGAAGTGTATTTTGATATTCTACAGTGATTAACTACTCTGTGACAATATTCCTTTTCATACTTGATTAGACGATATATTCTATTACCACGGTAGATCGTGGTTGTGAAGTGTTAATTTTCCCCATTTGGAAAGGTAATTATGTACTTTCCTTGGAAAGGATGAATGTATTCTACAGCTGTTGTTATGTCGATTTGTGAAGTGTATTTTGATTTTCTACATGCCTGTGTGTCTGCATTCGTCTGTTTGCGATTTATTTCTTCGCGATTTCTAGATTGTCTGACGCGTCTTGTTGCGTTCTGTCCGTCATCACCTCAGTTTTGTCGTGATCGGTTGAGAGTAGTTTGAGGCGGAGGAATGTAGCGTTTATTAATTAGTTGTAAAAATAATGAAAGGAATATGCCTGAAAGCGTGTGCCTGAAGGAGTATACTTGAAAGAGTGGAAAACGGTCAATGAAGGATGATCCTGATTTATTGCAGGGTTGTCTGGTTTTCGTGTCTTCAAATACGGCGCGTGTCATATGTCGTACTTCCTGCCTGCTTTTCATTGATGCCTTAAAAATTTCCGAAAACAAGCTTAGACACATAGAACCTTCGGTGTTACCGTCGTAACAAGTCCAAATAAATATTTACCGCACATGTATCACATTCCCAGACCAAAATCGTTCCTTCACCACCGGTATTCCAAAAACGTTAATTCTTCGTGAACTGGTAAACGAGTCTCCGAAATAAAATTGCCCCATCGACGGGGAGATCGAGGGGAATATGAATAACCCTTTCTCTGTGATTAGCGAATGAGTCACGTGCCATTGTGACACATGCACGACGGAAACGAAACGCGTCACGTGACCGACCGCGACGGAAACGTGGGGATGTTTGCCACCGGAGAATAGGGGAATGACGTCGTGGAATAGGCTTCGGAATTAAGTGCTCGCGACGTCCGATTTTCAGAGTCTCCGCCCATTGACTTCCGTGACGCGTCTCGCTCCCCATGGCGACCCTAATGCTTTAAGCACCTCGATCGCGTAGCATAGTAACTGTTTGTGGCACGATTGGGCGACACTCGTATCAATAGGTTTCGCGCCTTGGTACGCGCCCGAGTTGCTTCGAGCACTATGGCTACCGTGGGGAGCAAGGCGAGCGGAAATCAACGGGCGGAGACGCTGAAAATCGGTCGTAGCGAGCGGTTAATTCCGAAGTCTGTCGTAGAAGATAAAGTGGAAGAGTCTTAATCTGGCGACACCGACGCGATGTCGTGTAGGCCCTCAACATTTGCAGCGACGTTGCGCAAAATTTGTGCAACTACATTGTAGGATGCGAAATTGAGACGAGGCACGATTGATATGCGACCGAGGCACGGTGTGATTGAGAAATAATGTGTAGCTGGGGGTGGAGGGAGGAAATAGAAGGGAACTAGAAATGCTAGGGGAAGCTAGAGCTAAGAAGAAGCTACAGGAGCTAGAAGGCCTGTTAGAGGAAGAGAGGAAGCTAGAGGAGCTAGAAGGACTGCTAGAGGAGTTAGAAGGCTTGCTAGAGGAAGAGAGGAAGCTAGAGGAGCTAAAAGGTCTGCTAGAAGAGCTAGAAGGTCTGCCAGAGGAGCTAGAAGGACTGCTAGAGGAGTTAGAAGGCCTGCTAGAGGAGTTAGAAAGCCTGCTAGAGGAAGAGAGGAAGCTAGAGGAGCTAGAAGGTCTGCTAGAGGAGCTAGAAGGACTGCTAGAGGAGTTAGAAGGCCTGCTAGAGGAAGAGAGGAAGCTAGAGGAGCTAGAAGGCCTGCTAGAGGATGAAAGGAAGGCTACCCAACAGGCCCTGTCTTAGACACTGGGATATCGGATGGCGACTAACCCTTTCGTTACGGTGCCGACTGTAATCGACAGCTGTGCGACGAGCGGCGTGTACTGCGTCGATTCTGGTTGGTAAACAGAGAATCATGTTTCTCATATAATAAAACAATTGCTACGTAGCTCTTAAAAAAGTGTACAACAGAATTCCAAGATGGCGTTGAAAGACGTTAACTACGAACAGCGAAGTCTACCGACGACGTGCATTGTGCACACTTTGCTGCGCGGTACCCCCATTCGGTGCTGTTACTCCAGCGGAGCGAACTGCCGTAACGAAAGGGTTAAAAACGATATATATATGTATGAATCGGAGAGGGATCAAGGAGACCCGTTTGTAAAGCCACCTAGCAGGCTCAGCCTTAGATGCTAAGACAGTGGTTGGCAAACTTATTAGATTACAACTTATTACAATTTTCAAAAACTTTTGAAACCCAAATTTTTTAAAGTTGAACTATATAGCTAGGTTCATTATTATTAACTTTCTGGCGACGTATTTCGAGTGTTGCAGAGGAGATATCAGGTTGCGCCAGCACGGCGGGCCAGTTCGTAGACCCGTGATGAAAATTTCGTTGGGCTGCCTGGTTTTTCTCTGCGACACACGGCACTCAAGAAAATAAACACTGTTGATCACAAGGAAATGGTCCTCGGGACCATTTGTAATGTAATCGACGGGACCCGGAAGACAGAACGTCTCGAACTGTCGTCTAATGTAGACGCAATCTCGCTACGGTGCGAGACAATAAAATAATTTGGGTAACAACGCGTTATTAATTTTAATTAGAATACTCCTACGTTGATTTTTGCTAAAAACGTCCTCGACAACTAGCGGGAAAGTGATCCTATTGTCTCTCTGTTGGCGAGCGCAGGAACCAGAGCCACCACACAATATATGATGATAGAGGCGACCTGCGACAAACGTTCAAACGTCCGCACGGCGTGATTAAGACGCGGTGCGACAGATGTGCTGTGTGCTTGAGGCCACCTGTGCGATTGCCAATGAATAATTCGGTGATTATGGTTTTTAGTACATAAGTAGGTCCGCGGAGGCCTCGCTTTCATTTCGCTCTCAGTCTAGTTATTCCGTGTGGTAAATTTGGGACATCATTCTAATTTTTCGTTCCCCCAATTTTTTTGGATTAAAAACAAAAATTCGGGTTAACAGGTAAACTGGTCTGAAGTGCACAAAATTCGTACGGCATTCAACGTGTTAATTATATATTTCAAAGAATGTGGCATCGTCTTCTCAACGATATTGATATCGTTCGGATATCTCTTGATATCCCATAATATCAAAAGGTCCTCTGTATGAAGAGCGTTCGAAGGAGGCGCGTCATCGATTAGGCTCGGCGTCGCGGGTCCAGGAATTATTGTCGCGTGATAGAAACTCAGCCGGACGAGTAGCTGCGCGCTGGTTCCCGTTGATATTATCTGTCACTCCATCACCGGTTCTACCGTAAAAAGGATGCCGGTAGATCTGAAGACTGGCTGCGGAATCTAATCTAGCCTTCCACGCATTAGCATCAGAATTAACGAGACCTTCGTTTCGATCCCGCTTATCCGTGCGCGCACCCTTTGTACCGTAACAATTGCGGCTTTACGGGAACCACCACGAGAAAATCGTAATTACCAACGCAGGTTCCGGATGTTACCTTTAAGAACCCTTTCCACTGCACGGCGAGACCGGGCTCGCAACACACCGGCTGCGACAAAGGATTCATTTCGCGACGTTTAGTGGCACGATAATTATGCCTTGGTCGGTGAAGACGGATACCGGCGTTGCTCGAGTACCACGGTGCCTCCGAAAGATATTGGTACACTAAATTGCCGATTTCCGCCTCGGTTATTGCTCCTGCATGTGCCTATTTGTTTAAAACAGCCTGCAACTGTGGATACACCTGTAATGAAATTTATACGACTACGTCTCTGTATTACTTTGTTCAATTAAATGTTAGAACCGTGTTGAATCCACGTGCCACAATTTAATAAGAATTGCACTCATCTTCGAGTCCTTTTTAAAATTATCACGAACGATCAGTATAGAAGAGCAACAGTTAATTATATTTGTACGACGAAGCTAGATGAAAACAGGTGAAAATAAATAGCTAGGAGACACAGCACGTTTTAGCTAAATATTTGCTTGGTTTCTCATTGTACGATGTATTTCCGTGACATAATTTTTGCGAATCCCTTTCTACTATTTTTTCAAGGTCATTAGGTATATTATATATTTTTCTTATTGCAGACACTAATAATACCTGTACTAAATAATATCATGACCTTCAGACGACCTTGAAAATTAATAATCTGATGAACTTGTTGCATTGATATGTGAACTTAGTACTAATAATATAAATATAATTATAATTAATTTCTCCTTACCATAAATAATAATTTTTCACGTATTCCGAAAAGAATATTATTTTAGCGTTAAAATCGTCTAGCTAAACGTATTCCACAGCCTCTATTTTCGTTGTCGAAATTAAGAAATGTTTTTAACGAATTGATCGATTTTCGAAAATTGTATGACAACTAATTTCAGATTTTCCTTTTTATATTAATGACCGTTACGCGCACATTAAAACCCGTTCGTCCGAAAATTAATTTTGTTCCTTCCGTTTCAATCTATAAATTAAACTCTAAAACTGCAAAAACGACGTTGGGGACCACTGCGCTGCCGTTTCGATGTACAGAATCGCGGCGTATCATTGCAATTTACATCAGGTTTTACGAGCAATTCTAGTTTTCATTTATTTTTACAATTCCGTTTCGTTTTCGCATTAAAACTTTTATTCCCTTCTCCATAAAACGCTCGCCCAGATATTCCGGAATGACTTTTCATTTTTCGAAGTTTTATCATATCCTTTTTGGGGATGGACTCTATGCATGAGCTTTTTTCAAAGTGAAACGACCTTATCGTGCTAGTAGAATTTCTTTTACACGCGTCTAACAAGTAATAAAATACAATGTAATTTATGCAACGTACGCGCGTATCACAATTTTCAAAAACTACCTTCTCATTAGCAGTGCTGGCGAGGAAATTATTTTAAACGATGAATAACGGTCGACGCCGTTGTAAACTGCGCGTATGATAAAAATTAAACAACACGTTCGTTGCAGTTAATTTGGAAAACAATGTTATGTTCGAAGAACAATGAATTGATTAGAATGTTTAATTGGATGTATGTACCTTGTTAAATGTCAGTGATTATTTTTAATTACTTAATTATTGAAACATACTAGCGGTTGAAAAAGCGAATTGTCTCGATATCAAATATTAAGCATAATCGAAACAGATAGAATTTGTAGATTTTTTATTTAAAATAACAGAAATACTTTCTACGACTGTATTTAGTTCTTCGCACTAAGAACTTCGAATGTTTGTTTCATACTTTATTGAAACTGCGTTATGCTTGAAACGAAGGCAAAATACATTTCGAAATTATAAGTTTTTGTTCAGTATAACTGATCTGTACACGACCTTTTATTTTACATTTGTTGAAACTTCATCTCGAGTATACAGTAAATGAATAAATCGCATTTAACATGTAGAAGCTGTTTCATAACGCTTGTATCAGAACTCGCCAGTACTGTTAATAATGTCATAATTAAACTGCAGATGTTGCGTATTTAAGGCAAGAGTGAATAAACAAAATACGAAACAGTGAGAACATCAAAAAGTTTAACAAATTTCATTTAATATCAATTAATTAAAATTATTAAGATTAGTTAACCGTTAACGAACATCTGTTTCGCTTTGAATTGAAACGATTTAATGTTCTAATTCCCATGAATCACACAGCTGAAATTAACAAATAAATTTAATCACTATTTTACGAATTCATTACGAAAGGTGATACCCGAATAAAATTTTTAAAATTCAACAAATATAAAAACGTGAAATTTAATTTCACGCACAAATGAGGTTTCAAGCAACAGTTTAAAACTACATATTTTTCTTACGACGAAAGTGTAACGGAAAAACTATTTCAAAAAATATATTCCATAAAATATTCCTGACAATTATCGAAATATGCTACGTTCACACGAGACTGCATTCTTATGTTAAAAAAGAAGATTCTCATTCGATAAAATAAGGTTCGGGAGATAATTTGTCTTTTATAATTCTTACAAATTTTTGGAGTTATTTAGGCTGATTGCGCTATTTCTGTATATTAAATTCAATTAAATTATATTTAGCAATAAGCCTAAATATAATAGGTCACGCACTTTTAATATAATATAATAATATTATATATATACTTTAATATAATAATTTAAATTGTTTATTATAATAGCGCTCGTTCCTTCTTCTTGCGCGAGCAGTCAAATAAGTAACACGTGTGCGAAGTCTCTATACAAAATTGTTGTAATTTTTGTTTGTTTGTATCTACTGTGCAAATATATCGGAGAAGAAATAAATTAAGTTTCTCTGAAAGATAAAAAGAGAGACTCAATTTTTTTTGTGAATGAAAGCATAAACAAGCATACATTGCTTTATTTCGATACAAATAAGTCCAAAAAATCGTGGTTTCGTCTCGTACCATTTTATTTTCTTGCGTTAAGCATAATGTTCGTGCGGGGGAAGAACAAATGTTTATAGCGCAACAGCGAAGATCTGTTCTGCCGGTTGTTATCAGAAAGGGATCGCGGAGACATAACATTTTATCCGTCGTTCTAAGGGCTATCGGAATTCAATAGGGTCCCGTGCCACGGGGTAGTGTCTCGGTCGCGGGCAGTTCTATAAATAATATCCGGCCAAATTGGAAAACAATCTCAGCTGGCGTGATTTCTTCGCCAGGCTTTGCACGAAGGGCAAGTCGCATCGCGGATGCAGTCGGGCTAAGATGAAGTTGGTTGCCGCGCAGTTTACGTGCGGTGCATTGCACCTTGCATCGGGCGCGTGCGGCGTCCGGGGAAATATCCAAAGAATGCACCGCCGACGGACCGGTCACGGGCAGAATTTTAAACTGCCGATAATTATGTCGTTGTCGGACAAATACCGTGTCCCCGGTCTGGCTTTAAACGCTGCCCTTGCATTCTAAATCGAAACGCGGCCAGACGACGTTGTGATCCGATAATTACGCTAAAACGACTCACCCGATAATGTTGCATATAAATCGTCCCGCAAAGCTGCGCGAAACCGTCGAATATTATTCCGCTTTACTGCTGAACACTCTGAACGATTATTGGGAGTTTATACCGCCGTTTGTCTTCGAGAATGCAAACCGTACATGCAGAAAAACCGAAAGCTTTACGGTGGTTTTACTAGAAAAATAAATTTCCTTCAAACGATCAACAAGTTAACTATTCACTAAGCATGCACACAAGTTGAAATATAAGGTGTACAAAATAAAAACTTGGAAATTGAGTATATTGGCGTAAATTGAGTACAATCTGTGGGTAATCACAATAAATTATCTCGTGGATCAACAAAGAAATTGAGTATAGATTTATTATCAAGTAAGTTATTGAAAGTAATTAATACTATAATGTATAATATAATATTCTCTCGCGACACGTGTTCTCTCGCAACGTACTGTCTTTCTCTCTCTTTCTCTCTCTCTCTCTCTCTCTCTCACTGCGTTTGCTCTTGTGGACACACGTCTTCATTCTCTCGCATACCTTAACGGACTCCCTCGTTCTCTCGACGACTCGAGCGTTTCCCATTCAAACATAAACAACATCACATATAGTACGACATTCATACACCACGATTCTCATCTATGTGTCTAAAACCTAACCCACACAATCTAACAGACTTTTCCAGCGGATTTTTCTTTGGCATCGAGCTATTGTCATTTCCTTAGCAGACAGTTCTTTTGTCAACGTGTGGCACGAATAAGAATAGTTTAAAGAATTAGTTTCGCAGCTTGAAGAAACCGTACCGTAAAATCCATTGGGTGAAAGGAGTCGCGAGCCATTAGTCGAATAAGAAACCCTTTGTTTTAGAATTATTAACCTCGATGGCTCAGAAAGCCAATATAGTGGCGCGTCGTACAGAAAGATAATATCCGCGAAAACCACTATAATGGCGCACAGTGCCTAAGAGGTTAACAAAGGAAAAGGCAGGACCAAATATCGGCCAATATAGGTGTATTGTAACTATGAATTAATTTTCTCTTGAAGCTTAATAAATCGATTAATCGAAACGGTACGTTGAGTTTCGCGGGGTCGTTGGAATGGAGAAGAATCAATCGTGAACGCTGTTGTAGATTCAGCGATGAATTAAATTTTTCCATGTTTTTACAGATGTTTCAATACGCGAAAATAGCGAAAGAAGGTATTCACCGTTCAGGAAGTGGATTTTTCGAGTTTTAAAATAATAACCGATATGTTACGGTACTATGTTTCTTATCCAAACTGTTCGTTTAAACCTCGAAACTTTTTCGAAAATCGGATGCGCAGTATGTAACTAAATCCTTTTTGTATCCACTGGAATTACATAAGCTCACGTGGAATCTCCGGCGTATATAGAAACTTCATACACCAACCATTCCGAGGCAGTAGCTATGCATGTATTTCGCTAAGCTTTTTCTATGTCCCCATGGTATTCCTTCAGTGACCCGATTAACTCCGCGGTCGAACTTATGGAACCGGAAATCTTTTGAGCCTCGTGAATTAAGACAATCGGCGGTTGGTCCTATCTCTGGGATCCTGGGCCCGGCGAGCGTGATCTTTCTGAATTATTTTATCACCGGCAGCTGAGAAATCCTGTTGTACAATTTCTCGTGCCACCGCCTAATTCCCCGATAACTGGGGGGATGCATTGTGTTCGCCCGTAGAATAACAATAGCCGACGTCCCCCTACCCTTTAGAAATTCTGGCAGGGCCACGTTTAGCGGTTCAATTACTTCAAAACTCGATTCCAGTTACACTCTCGCCGAAAAATTGTCTCCCAAAGGAACGATTCTTCTAAGGAGAATTTCCTTCGAGCTCGTGGCACAATGGATCCAAGGACCTTATGGCATCATGATCGCGACAGTTCTGCAAGCACTCCGGCACACAGCTGAGCGACCGAGAATCAATTTTCGTGATATTGTAAAATAAAGGGTGTCCCAAAATTAACACAAGGTTTGAATTAAATAGAAAACACAGTTTTCAGTCTTTAGATTGTTATTTTTTCATTGTATCATAAAGTACATAGGATAGGGTTATTTATGGAATAATACATCGGGCAAATAGCCTCCACGGCTTTACTGGCACATACGCACTCTTTTGTCGAAATGTTTCATGACCTTTCTGCATAATTCTGCTGAATTTCGTTGATGCAGCGTTTAATTTCCTCTTATAATGCACGAGTGGTTGTAGGCTTGTTGACATAAACCTTTGACTTCAAATAACCCCATAAGAAGAAATCTAATGGTGTTAAATCACACGATCTAGGGGGCCAATTCTGATCACCGAAACGAGAGAGTACACGATCAGGAAATGTCTCATGCAGTAATTGAATTGTTTCACTGGCTGTATGGCATGTGGCACCGTCTTGTTGAAACCACATATTGGCCACATCAACAGTATCCAATTTCGGCAGAAAGAACTGTGTTATCATGTCGCGATATCGAGCACCAGTAACAGTTACTGCTTGGCCAGCCTCATTTTCAAAAAAGTATGGTTCAATGATGCCTCCAGCCCAAAATCCGTACCAAACAGTGACACGTTGTGAGTGCATTTGTTGTTCGACAATCACATGTGGGTTCTCCGAATCCCAAACACGGCAATTTTGGCAATTAACAAAGCCATCAAGGTGAAAATGTGCTTCATCGCTTAGGATGATTTTGCTCGAAAAATCAGCATTCACTTGTTGATGTTCAATAATCCATTCCACGAACTCTCTTCGCTGTTCATGGTCATTAGGCTTCAGTTGTTGTGTTAATTGAATTTTGTAAGTATGGAGACACAGATTTTTTGTGAGTATACGCTGTAGAGAGCTTCTTGGAATTCGCAACTCTTGTCCACTACGCCGAATTGATGTTCCTGGATTTTCATCAACACTCTCACGCACTGTTTCGATATTGACATATGAACGGCTTGTTTTTGGATGGCCGGTGTGTTTAGCGTCTCCAACTGATCCAGTCTCCCTGAAATTTTCAATTAATCTTTTCACAGTTGATGAGGTTAAAACACTATTTTGACCATATTTTGTATAAAATTTTCGAACTGCGGTCGCCAAACTTTCATTATTTTTTAAATATTGTTCAATAATGAAAACACGTTGTTGTATCGTATAACGCTCCATTTTTACTAATCCTAAACTCTCAGCTGTCAAATTGTTCTTTTTTCAGGGTTGCCAACAATTTACTGCAAAAATATCGGCAAATTCAAATCTCGCGTTAATTTTGGGACACCCTTTAGAAAGGAATCAGTGTTACTTGATACAGTATTAATCGTACTACAATATTCATTCGCTTCTGATCAATGCCGATTGCGAGTCAGAAAATCATTACCGAAGACGTCTTAAGATTCTGTAATTTTAACCCTTAGCACTCCAGTGGCGCCTCTGAGGCGACACTAAATATTGCCATACTGTTAGCCAAAATAACTTCACTGCGGTTGCGTTTAAAAAATCGGTAGAAATTAAAATGTACGAGTAATAACAATAAATTTTATATGCACGAAAGGAAATGAACCATGTAAAATGGAACTATTCTATGTAGAAAAAAATCTCTTTATTTTGGAATTAAAATTGCACGGAGTGCAAAGGATTAATCGATGGCGTCGAGTATGTGAATTTATTCAGTGGAATGGTGTTTGTAGTTCATATTGAGTACAGAATCAAGAGAGGTTGCCAACTATTCACGTAGAGGTGTGGTTTGAGTGAATGTAATGGTGTGACGAAACAAAGTCTTCGACTTTTAGTAACCTTTTGAAACATTGGAACCATTTTGCATGGATATAATTGATACCACATAAAAGAATGAATGCTTGTTTCTTAACAGTTTACCGATCGCCGAGTATTTCAGAATTTTTCAAAGTCCATTGCCCATGATTGAAAACCTTTCAATGGATCTCTCAACAGTGACAGCAATTTTTATCGTAAATCAACATCCTCAGTAACGTTATCTAATAATTTGGTTAAAAATTACAATGTAAAAGCAGTTTATTACGCTCTATTTTGTTGTAGTGCAATTATTGAAAGACCTAATAATAGTTGTAATAATCAAACGTGAAATTGTGCTAGTTCTTAAGAAAATCTCGCTCCTGTTCAGAGAAACAAAAATCTTACGTGATTTTTTAACCTATCGCACGTTGATGAAAAGTAAATTAATTTTTATTCTGCTGCAGTCTGTTACAATCGAAGACGAGAGATTTTATGTAAACGTAAAAAGGCGGTCTGCGAATAATTATTTTTGTGTTAATTACGAGACGAGCTGCGCCGAGGAAAATTTCGTTGAAAACCGTATTCGAGATCTTATGATATCTCGATCACGTTAGTTCCCCAGGAACTACCTCCGGGTGAAAATGAAGTTTGGCAACCCGTTGCAAAAGTACTTGATAACGCCTCCTTGCGGCGACGTGATATTTCGCGAATTATGGAAAGTAACCGACTAGCATTATAACCTAATTTTCAAACAGTTAGAAGCGTTCGCATCAGCGTGGTAATTCTAAGGCGATTTTATCTGGCAATTTATAGTGTACACTAAACTCTGATATCCTAGGACGATATTTATGCAGATTGCCGTGTTCGGGGACTGTTTTACGCGAGCCAAAATCACAGAACAATTTATTTATTAACGTATAGAAAAAAGGCTTTTCGATTCTAGGCAATATGTGTACTTACATTATACACCCTTTGACCAATAATGTTTTTCTGGTTATTTTACTTTAACCGTATTCCACTATAATTTATAGTGACTCGGGATAACGAATTTTATTTATGTATATAGAAACGATTTTTATTTACATCTTTGAAAATAATTAAAAATTGCAACAGTTTTTAGAAACTGCGATTTAGATCGATCGTAAACCAAAAATTCTAAAGTTTTTACATCTTACATTGCCTATAGCGATTTAACTTAAACTTCAATTAATTAAACTGTGTACATGTGTACAATTTATATCTATAAAAGAAACGTTTTAAATTTCCAATAAAGAAGTTAAAAATCGCGACATTCGCTTTTGTCTTTGAAGCTCCGAGCAATAGCACTTTAAAAAAGGAAGAAGATTATTCGTCCAACATTTCAGAACAGCTTAAGTCGTTCCGTCCAATTTCAGAGAAGTTGGGTGTTTAAAATGTTTAAAAGGCGTCCGTTTGCTCGTGTTCATTTGCGATTACGAAAGAAGCTTTGTAGTTACAGCCATTTCGTTATTAAAGTTGATGTTCTAAACGCGTATCTGGTGTTCCGGTGACGAATAGTTTAAAAAATGATGAACCTCCCTGCGTGCGAAACAGTATGGATAATACATTTGTCGGTATAGTTGAGATGCACGGAACAGCACTTACTATGATTCCGGTGTATGTTGCATATTGAATGAATTATTTAAGAAGACTGCTGCTTTAAGTGCTGCGACTGACTGCACTGCCATGACGCAATCGTGTCTAAGGGAGACAATAATGAAGCTTGAGTGCTTCGAGAACTAATTAACCGACTGCTAATTATCGAAAGCCCTGTATGTTTCAAATTGTCCCGGTCGTCTGTCGATGGGTCGTGTAAATTGTAATATTATGAAATTGATCTAGCAATAATACAACGGTAATGTTTCGACCGTTAAAATATTGCGCGCTTTAATTGTCTCATTAATTACTCTCTGTATTTTGCGATTTCGTCAACAAATCCGGCACATTCTATATATCGGCTTCACGCTGTAACATCTGTCAAAATTTATCTGAACTTATTCAATCTGGGTCTCACGTTTCGAAATCACCTCCGGACATTCGTAGTTTCAGTTAGAATATTCGAAAGTCCGGATAATTCGGGACGTTTCCCACGCGGTGTCTCGATTAACCTTTTTATCCAGGAGACGGAACCTCTGTGCAAATTGGATTCGATCTGTTCAACATTTCCAAGGAGATTCGTATAAAAATAATTAATATGTGCGCTGCCAGAATCAAACCTGTGCGACCACCGCGATATTATATTTCACGTTCGAAAAATCAAATTAATTTTCTGTATATCGTTATTTTAAACATATATCGAGTCACGGCGTATTCAGAGAATTACGCAACTTTTCTGTGGCCACGTTTCTCTGCTTGCGTCGCGAAAAATTAACAATTGCTGCGAAAACAAATAAGACGATGGCACGGTTCAACAAAATATTAGGTCTACCGGAAAGTTCTGTCCGTTTCTATCACAAGTCTTGACATTTTTATCACTTAATGTATACATACTGACTTAGCAAATTAACTCAAATAAAGTTTTTTTAATGAATTAATTAATTTTAATAAATTAACTAAAATAAAAGCAAAGAACCTCATACTGCATCATGATAATGTCAAGCCACATGCTGCTTTGGGGACTCGTCAAAAAATTGCAGAACTAGACTGGGAAATACTGTCGCATCCACCATATTCCCCAAAGTTAGCACCCTCCGACTATCACTTGTTTTTGTCCTTACAAAATTTTTTGAGGGGCAAAAAATTAAAAAATGAAGAAGATATCAAACAAGCACTGGTTCAATTTTTCGTATCAAAAGATAAAACATTTTTCGAAAATGAGGTATACAAATTGCCCTCACGCTTGCAAGAAATCATTAATAATAATGGCAATTATATGATTTAATAAAGTTTATTGACGGTAATATAAATTTGTATTTTGTTTTATTCCAAAACCGGACAGAACTTTTCGGTAAACCTAATATATTTAAAAAAAAATTTTTTTTAAATAATATATAATTTAAAAAATTGTAGCCTACTGAATAGCCCGTAAGCAATGCGAATCTCTTTCAATATATGTAGAACGGTTATAGAAAATGAGAAAACATGTATAAAACACCGACGGTCGTGATGGTACCGCGGATGTTATGCATTTCTGACGAAAACAAATTAATCGAGTGTAAAACTGGAAAATTTTTTATTTAAAATTCATGAACTTCGTTACACTATTTTTCCCGTGTTGAAATCACGTTAATAAAAATATAATTATTTCAATATACCATACTTGTTTCTATTAATGGTAACATCTTAATTAGAACGTTCATACATACGAAGCCTCCGTGTTTTAATTTTGTTTATAACATTTGCTTGCAACAACGTATAACGACCCTGTCTCCGGTTATCATTATCTGTATGCAGATTTTTATGCAAAATATTTATACTCTAAACTCATTGCGGGACACAAAATATAACCAAATGTACATTTTCTCTTTTAACAGTAGAACAACCGCGTAATAAGTCCGACCGATGTATATTCCTTTGTAATAATGACAAAATTGCATCCATTCGGATCTCGTACAATTTTTATCCTAATGTCTGCTTCGAATGAATTTCTGAACGAAGAAATTCGTTCGAAACTTTCTAGTAAAAATGTTTTTATAACTTGAATAATTGTAAATGAAAAAATCAGGAACCAGTCGTTTTAACTGGTTTGGTAGTTCTAGTGTTAACGTTCGTTTGAACACGTTCCTACGTCAAACGGTTGATCCCTGACAAAGAGTGCACACAAACCCCTTACATACTATTAAATTACCGAACGTTGAAGATGCATTGTTTTTAATCTATTCCTGTATTCGTCGCAATCGATTTAAATGATTTTTAATTTTCGTATTTTCGTAGTTTTCGAAACGTACAGTGTGTACAGCATAATTGATTTCTTCGACTCCATATATTCGAAGGCAATCATTCGCTGGTTGTTTGTAACCATGAGACTTGATCAGTACTTGAATCGCGGTAATAAATCAGCGTCGTCACCTCGCGCATTCCGCGGCGTCAACACATTCTGCGCAAAAGCATTTACATATCCGTAAATACGTAATTCTCCTATGGCGTGTTTCATTGACAAGGTGGGTGGCTGGGCAACTCGTAATAAATAAAATATAATTATTAACATAAGTTGAAAACAGTGTAACTATGCTTTTAGATTCCTCCAATGTATTTACAGTTCCGTATTTCATCCATTAATTTTCGTAATGAATGCGTAAAATTCGCAGTCATAATAAACTGCGGCAATGCTTCCAGCAGCTTAGCTTAAAAATTCACGAACGAAAGGCCGCAATTATTTTTGCACCAACCTGGTAATAGTCGTTCGATCATGCTGGTTGTCGGTGAAGCTATTAGTTTTAGTAACGCGCTCGAATATGTGCTAAAATTTCGAGCGAAGTATTTCTTTTCGTGAGTGTACATCTTGATCGACTGAAAGGGTTCGGAAGTGGCAGTATTATTGTGGAGTGGCAACATGAAGGTCTCGCCATCGCTGTTCACCGTACATTAACCCAAGGCTGACGGATGGCGTGGCACGGGCGGCAGCACGGGAATTGATTAAGCATAAGTTCGTGACGACAGAAGGCTGGAAATGCGTGTGCGCGCATGGTGACAGAGATCCGCGGCCGAGCCGTGTATCGGCGAGGTAAATCAGATTAATTAGCGAATATATTGACTCACGAAGCGAGGCACGAAGTCTCGCTTTGATAAGGTCTCCGTGCCCAGACGTCGAGAGTCACTCCTCGAATGACTACGATACGAGAGCGGGAAAGGATACTATCGACAGAGGGTACAATTCGCAAATCTGATGACGTTAAAGGGAGCTCGCGCCGCCTAAACAGGTCTCTCGGTTTTGATCCTAATCCGTTCAAGGTGCTAGACATTCTTGGCTGTCAACCAACTAATTGTGTTCCGCGGGATTTCGGTCCAACCTATAATCAATGACTGCGAATTCGTATCGAACCTACGAACAGTTACTCGATCGCTACTCACCGGCAATTGTCAAATTGTCTGCTTAACCCTTTGCACCCGAAGCAATTCCAGAATCGAAACAATATTTTTGTCTGTAACAGCTCAACGGTATATTATTGTGGTGTCGAATATCGGAGACCGTGTCGAAAGTGACAACTGTTGTACGAAATGTACCAATCTGTTGTTTAATTTTAAGATTTGTGCGTGCGCGTGTGCGAGTCGATTTTGCTTGCTTAAATCGACGACGACGAGGCTTGATAAAAAGTCATCAGTGAACGACGCAAGCCTGCGAGTTGCGGCAAACGATCGATTGTAATTTCTATCCTGTAGAGAATTTTGCAAACGGAATAATTGAATAATTCGTATCATTGTGTCCTTTGATTCTTTAAATTAAGGTCATTAATTATTCTGAATCCAGTGAATGATGCAACATACGAATGATATTGGGCATGAAGTAAGCTACATTAAAACAAGCTGCTATGTAATTGAATTAATATAGTTTCTGATATCAATATTTCGTGAATTCGCTGCTTTCGAAATGCATTATGTATCTTAATGCGCGGAAGCAGCAAAAGCAAACGAGATATATAAGCTTTGTTCTTGTTGTTGGTGTATTTACGATCGATAAGCTGTATTTGTGCTACGTTAACCCTTTGCCTTACGATTTCTTTCGCAACTGTGCTCATGGGAGCTACTTTGTCGTTAATAATTTACTGGCTGGAAAACACATACCATATTTATCGTAAGTCTGCGCTTATTCTAACGATTAAATAATAATAAAAAAAGGACGACGTTCGTTTTGAATATCAAAGAAAAAGTTAGGTGATATCGCCATTTGTTAATATTTATTTAATAACAATTCGATACATTAGAGGTATTATAATGCGAAATTAACTCGTACTTAATCGGAAAGGAAACATTAATCAAATAAAAAAATAAAAGGGTAAAAATTATTTTCATACATACTTCTAGGCGCTACTATTTTTAAATTATGTTGAAACTTCAAGCGCGTTTTGACGAAGTTTAAAAATCTCGAGATCAGATGAAACTAGAAGAAATCTGCATAGAAAAAAATATTTATGATATCAGAAGCTCTATTTCTCTGCAGCTTCGCTTTTTTCCACAAATGCTCTTACAGTGGAACTGCACAGGGAAGCAAAGCCGTACAAAACCATATGCTCGAATCGAATTCAATTTTTCCCTTTACAACTCTTTTAGAGCATATTCGAGTCACAATTATACCAGTCATCGTAATTAATGATTCGTTTCACATGAACGTAATTTACGATAATTTTGACAACCTTTTTAATTCATTCAAACGTTAATTCGAGTCAAAAACCTTTTCAGTCATTACATTTGCGATGAAAGGTTTCCAATTATGAATAACGACAGTAATAGATGCCTGATTTGTTCGATTAAATAAATAAATAAATGTGGTGGTATAAATAGCCAAGGAACGTGGTAAAATTATAATCGCCAAACCAACGGTCTCAAAAACTTCGTAAAATCAAAGTACTTTATTTAATCAACTAACAATTGAACGCTTAAACCATGGGATGCATAGTAGTCTTTCAACTTTGGTATATTCTCCAGACCTGAATCAAATTTAAATTAATTTCTTCAGCATCTCAAAAAAGAAAAACTTAAGCCGTTCGGTCGAATTTTAACCCTTAACACTTGAATGGCTTATCTAAAGCTACACTAAAATATACTATTATTCGAAACAACTATTGCATCACTATGTTTGCGTTTAAGAAATCCATAAAAATTGAAGTGTTGCACGTGCGAGCAATAGTAATAAATTTGGTTTGCACAAAAGGGAATGAACCATGTAGAATTCAACTATTCTGCATAAAAAGAATCTCTCGATTTTGGAATTAAAATTGCTCGGTGTGCAAAGGATTAAAAAATGTATTCGTTTTTAAAGAGTGTAAAAATAGTTTTCACCGTTTTAATAGACATTTAGAAATTCATTTTCGTGAAATTTTTAAATGCCAACCAATCAAACTTGATTTTTCGTCCATTATTAATGCATCGTGCAGCCTCGCGAAAATTTGAATCGATATTCTATTTATGACGGCGCTGTGTCAACATGTTGGCCGATCAACGAAGTTACTCTTCGTTCGCGAGAGAAAGGATGTGTATACCGTCGCCGGGGGCCAAAATTTCCTTGTAAAATGAATCGAAACAAAGTTTACGATCGCTGCGAGGTGAAAGCAAAGCACACGCCCTTTTCAAAAGGAAACGGCCCGGTGCGTACGAATACATCGACCGATACCGGAAACTTCCGAGCAGCTGCGGAAAGATCGATGCGCCGATGCCAGCGAGAACCCTTTTACTATTCGCAGTTCTATTTTCGAGTCCTTAAAACCTCAATTAACTCACCCCGGCAAGCAGATTTGAGCTATGCATATTTAGTGCTGATAGAAGCCGAACAAAGTTTACCTAAGAGGTGCCATTACTGTTAGAAGCTAAAAGGATTGGACGTGAGAAATCCACGAGCTACGCCGGATAGTCGTCGAGAGCTTATACCAGTTCAAAAATCAATTTTTCCCTTTTCACATGTTCCCGGAGAGAACCCGACAAATTAGCGAGCAGAGAAGTTTGAGATTTTCCCTGCCAGAGAATTCTTATTCCATTCTGTGTCTATAATTTTACTTATTCGTGAGGTAAAGAATTTTTATCGTTATACTGGGAGACTTGAAGATTTTTAATATCTTGCTAATTTTCTGGAGAGAACCCTATAAATCAGCGAGCAGGGAAGTTCGAGATTTTCCCTGCCAGAGAATTCTTATTCCATTCTGAGTCTATAATTTTACTTATTCATGAGATAAAACATCTTTGTTGTTGTACAGGGAAACTTGAACATTTTTAATATCTCTTTAAATTTTTGGAGAGAACCCCACAAATTAGCGAGTAGAGAAGTTCGAGATTTTCCCTGCCAGAGAATTCTTATTCCATTTTAAGTCTATAATTTTACCTATTCACGAGATAAAATATATTTTTACGTTGTACTGGGAAACTTGAACATTTTTAATACCTTGCTAATTTTTTGGAGACAACCCGATAAATCAGCGAGCAGATAAGTTAGAGATTTTCGCTGCCAGAGAATTCTTATTCCATTCTGAGTCTGTAATTTTACTTATTCGTGAGATAAAGAATCTTTATCGTTATACTGGGAGACTTGAAGATTTTTAATATCTTGCTAATTTTTTGGAAAGAACCCAATAAATCAGCGAGCAGGGAAGTTCGAGATTTTCGCTGCCAGAGAATTCTTATTCCATTCTGTGGCTATAATTCTGCTTATTTGCGAGATAAAACATTTTTTTGCGTTGTACAGGAAAACTTGAATATTTTTAATATCCCACCAATTTGTTTTAGAAAACCCCACAAATTAACGAGCAGAGAAATTCGAAATTTTCGATGCCAGAGAATTCTTATTTCATTCTGTACCTATAATTCTACTTATTCGCGAGATAAAAGGTCGTTGTCAGGGAAACTTGAACATTTTTAATATCTCGCTTATTTTTTTATGATACGGCGAAATAGCAAAGGAAAACGATATCTCATTCGAAAGGACGAACGTTGCAATGGGATCAAAATTTTTTCAACGTTTTCCGTATATATTCCAGTGCAAATTCGCAAATACCGCGCAAGAACACGCAATTTGAGTTGACTTCGAATCGGAGTCGTTCCACTTTCCGTATCAACTATGAGCACCCTAGGTTCACGTCAGCTTTCCTCGACAAATTACGCTTATAAATTTTCAGACGCCGGCTCAGAATCATCTTGCAGTAGTTATGAAACAAACAACGTACGGGAGTTTAGTTACGGCAGTAATGGTTGCCATTCGATGCAGACAACGTGTAAAACGACAGTTTCCATCATGTTTTCGTATGCACTAACTTGGCTATGAACTTCCTTAGAGTCACGTGTTAGAGAATATCGTTAAACGTGCCAATCCTCGCCTGGCAAAATATGAACGCTGAAAACGCAGGATTCTATTTCAAAAATATTTAAACAACTTCGAAGTCGCTGTGAGTATGACGTGTCCTGCTCGCTCTCTGAGTTAAACAAATTTTTATTGCGATAACTGGTTGTCTACGAAGATAGATCCTTGAATCTCTGCCCTTGTAGAATGTCCAAATTTTTGCTAGTTAGTCTCAGGCAATCATTTTCATATTTCTGAATTATACTTGCGTTTTAAATGAACGTAGAACTGCATATTCGGGTTTAAATCTAGTCTCATAGAAGTGGTTAAAATTTAATATTAATTTCACGGACGTCATCCAACTATTTAACAAAAGTAACAAATGTTAACAAACGAAACATAAATATTACGATTCGTGAAAAGTCAATCGACGATGTCTTCAACGAGCTTCTTTAACCCTTTGCACTCCAAGCAATTTTCATTCCTAAATCGAAACATTTTTCTGTTCTAGAATAATTCTATTGCACGTGATTAATTTTCTTTCGTGCATATTCAATTTGTTGCTGTCAAAAGTATAGAAACACTTCAATTTGTACTAACTTCTTAACTACAAACATTTGTAAGGTACAAATTATTTTGAATAATAGTCTGACAATTTTCAGTGTCGCCTCAGCGGAGCCAGGGGTTAACACCTGAAAGAAAACTGTCACAAAAGAAAGAATCTATTTCTAATTCTATCTTGATCGACCTAGAGTCTTTAAAAAATACTCAATCAGATTGTAAATAAAGAGTCGACGTTTAGAATATGGGCTCCTCGATATCAAGTGAGTTTGGCCCGATGCGTTTTCTTCTCTCTTGGAAAGCAAGCGTGTTATTCGGATGGCCTGTTTTAAACGCGTCACCAGCCAGTTCGTAATTTCGCAAAAGGTGCGAACTCACGGAACTACGGGCGTTATACGAATTCAACAGACTCTGGAAAAACGTCCTGCGTTTCGGAACCGGTCCGTTGGTTGGCAAAGTGAGCGTCGATGGACGCCAGATTGGTTTAGGCGTCGAAGGTAATCCGTCAGTCGTAAGGTGTATCGAATAAAACGCCGATATTAGGCAGCTTGGACGGGTGGACTTTTAAATAAAATTGACAATCGGTAATCCGTGGACGGCAATGGTCGGCGGCTAGCATTGACGTTCCGTATCAAATCGACGTTTTCACCGGTGGCCGGCTTTCGATCTGTACAATCTCATTGTCAGCGGCGTCGGACGCGCTGATCGATGAGTCATTTATCAGGTAGGTGGGTGCCCCGCCGTTGTCCTTGTCCACCGTGTCCGCTCCGAGGATAGAGAAACCGTTCTCCTGCAGATAGGTGCTGGCGAAAGACCGCGATAAGCGCTTATCTGCTTCCTGAATTTATTGCCGCAGCAATGAAAACGCACCTGCCGCCCGCTCTTCCCTGCCCATTCCGATGTTAATTAGCCAGCGCCACGTTCGTGGCATATTCTTAGGATCCTATAGATTATGGTTACGACGTCTATCAGTGACCGCAGGAACAATACGCGAACGACGCGACGACGTTGACACAGTTCCCGTGTCAAACGATCGAGAGCAGATCGTTCAACGGAATTGGTTAATTATGTGGCTGATGAGCCCCGCGAAATCGACCCAGCTGATTTCACCGGTCGAACGTGATTCCTAAACTTCCGCAAAACATCGCTCGGAGGTGTAACCGGGTCTCGGTAGCTTACCATGCGTTTAATAAATACTTCGAGCAAATTACAAGTTGTAAACATTCGATCCGCCGTTGCGGGGAAACTGCTCGAGAGAGAGAACGAGTTTTTCGAGACATGGATTCCCGGTGGCGAAACGACGCCGCTTAGCGTCGGATACGTGTTTAAGTAATTTAAAAGACTACAGACAGCATAGACGTGGAATGGATTTGTTCAACACCGGTTGGGCAAATGCGAGGTACAATTCAGAATATGTAAGTCGAGACACTTCGCGCACTTCGAAGACTTTGATCGGTCTACCAACACCTCGAGCGCTTTTATTTATTATTTATTGAAACGAATACTTTCATCCGAGACCGGGATATTTCACCGACATTGATTTTATTGAAAATAAATATTTACCATTGTTACGTTTCGACTACTAATTTTTGTTAGATATGCATAATTTTATAATATAGTTTGTAATGCATATGTGGCGGCTGTACCTCCTACTCTCGCCGTAAAGTGACAGTCGAACAAGACTTTCCCGCTAGTTCCTGATCCGCCTCCAGTTCATATACAGTGAGTAACATTAATATTCGGACACTATAAAATTTTCACATTGCCGCATTGTAATTTTGTTCACGATGCAGTAAAAAGAAAATTAATTCTAAATTACATTCTTACATAACGTCCAGTTAATAAAAGTATAAATTTTATTTGTATAATTACTAGGGTTTATTAAATGTTCTATTTTAAACGAAACAATGTCTGGTTTTAATGTTACAATAATATTCGGACACTTTTAAAGACTGATAGTTTTTGTATTAATTTTTACAAACGAAAAGTAATTCAATATCGTGTAGGATATCCTTCTTGACGAATGACCTCTTTTAGTAGTTCACGCATATTGCAAATTATTTTTTTCAATTATTCTGTACTAATATTATTCCATTCCTCTTTCAGTCGTTCTTTTAACATTTCTTTAGATGTTATTGCAGTTGTTCTAATTCGTCGGTCTAGTTCATCTCATAAATTCACTACAGGATTCAGATCTGGGGACTGAGGTGGTGGTTGTAATAATTTTAGACAATTATACAGCAAATATTCCTGTACGATACGTGCCTTATGCTTGGGGTTATTATCTTGATAATACTTAAATGTATTCTGAATCTCCATTTTTATTGCACTATTACGTAAATTATTTTTAAAAATGTTCAGGTATACATTTTCGTCCATTATGTTATCAATAAAAATTAATTCACCCATTCCAAATATTGAAATACATCCCCAAACAAGTACATTTTCACCTCCATGCTTAAGTTGTCGGCTTCGTATTTTTAATTTTTAATTCTTCATCTTTCTTTCGCCACACCATTCTTCGCTCATCCGATCCAAAAATGTTGAATTTACTCTCATCACTAAAAATAACGTCATTCCATCACGTATCTTCTTTTAAAACAAATTCTCTCGCAAAGTTTAATCTTTTCTTTCTATTAGTTTCGTTCACATACGGTTTTTTCCGTGCAACTCGTCCATTATAACCACATTCTTTTAATGCTCTGCGTATTGTTTGGGGGTGGACTTTCTTCCTAGTCTCTTCTAATAATTCGGCAGTTAATTTTGGTGCACTTAATGTAGGATCTTTCTTTATTTTTCTTATAATTTTTCTTTTATCTCGCGTATCCAAAATTTTTGGTTGGCCTCTTTGTGGAACAGATTGTATTCGGTCTTCATACTTAAGACCGTACCATACTTCATACTTCATTCTTCACGAAAATTGTTATATTCCGACGTGTCCGAATATTATTGTCACGTTAAAACTAGACATTGTTTCGTTTAAAATAGAATAGTTAGTAAACGTTAGTAATTATATAAATACAAATTTTGGTTTTATTAACTAGACCGTATACGGTAATGTAATTTAGAATTAATTTTCTTTTTCCTGCATCGTGAACAAACATTACAATGCGACAAAGTGAAAATTGTATAGTGTCCGAAAATTAACACTTTGACTGCCATGTCACCCGTATATGGGTGACAGAAATGTTTGTCCATATTTACAAATAAATTTATACATTAATATTTTCGTTGCACTAAATTTAGTTGAGATCTGAAGAATAGAAGATTGAAAAATAACTTTGTGTCGCACATTTTATGTTTTCAGTTTATTGAAGATTTGTTGCTTCAATAAATATGTTACTTTGATTTAGTGGGATTTTTAAGGTTGTTAGTTTGGCAGTTAAAGTGTTAAAGTGATTCACTGTATGTATATGCCGTCTTTAAAGAGGAAGGTTTGGGGAAGATTTTAGCGTTTAAACCATGTCGATAGCTCTAATAGTTTGGTCGGGGCACGACTTCAAAGATTGCCCAATATTTGCCGAATATTGGCAGAAATGGGAATACCCCCCCAGCCTTAAAATCGCGAAAAATTCAGGAAACACTTTTGGTCTCCGATTCTTTTGTAATTTTGGGTACACGTTTCTAGAAGCGTTGTCAGTGTGTATGGCAATTTTCAGGTCGATCGGAATCGAATTGCAGCCGTGGCGCGACTTTGAAATTTTGGGGTGTTCAATGGCGAAAATGGAAGAAATAGGGTTGATAAAAGGTAGCTTCCTGAAGTCCCCTGATATGCTAGCCTAGATTTTGAGAGCTCTGCTTAAAGAGGAAGGTTTGGGGAAGATTTTAGCGTTTGAGCCATGTCGATAGCTCTAATAGTTTGACCGGGGCACGACTTCAAAGATTTGCCAAATATTGACAAATATTGCTAAATATTGAAGGTAACACCCTTCTTAAAATCGCGAAAAATCTTTAGGTCTCCGATTCTTTTGTAATTTTGGCTACACGTTTCTAGACGCGCGGTCAGAGTGTATGGCAATTTTCAGGTCGATCGGAATCAAATTGCAGCCGTGGCGCGACTTTGAAATTTTGGGGTGTTCAATGGCGAAAATGGAAGAAATGGGGTTGATAAAAGGTAGCTTCCTGAAGTCCCCTGATATGCTAGCCTAGATTTTGAGAGCTCTGCTTAACACGTTAAACAGGCCTCGTCGGTCCCTACGAACCGGCGACAGATTTTTTGTTCTGCTATCGCGGCGCGTGTTACGTTACCCGACTGTTCATACTCTGCTTCGTCTATCGGCGAGCGGCCCGCCTGACGGCTAACCATGGCTTGAACGGAACGGTACAGAAATTCGGCGTGGCGCTTAACGTGTTAACCGCTTTCCACTACTCAGCGTCTAAGGCAGGGTGTTAAGACAAGATAGTCTAAACAGATTCAATCGTTCACGATTTACCTGCCAACACCCGTCGCCGAGCCGACATCACCACCGACCGGGAAAACCCACGCTCCCACTACCCCTAAACGCTCGAAACAAAGAACGAAAATCCAACACCACCATTGACCAATACTTGGTCACGAAAATAGTATATAAGCAGCAAAATGTATCCATACAGATTAGATTCGATTACACAGCTTGTACAGTACAGAAACGCAGAATAAACTTCAACTAAACCCTACAAGTCGATCGTCTCTCACGAGTTCAGGCTCTCGTTCAATCCCATCAGTGGGAGTCCTGCATATTCAGAGTCATTCATTCTCACATCAGTGGGTGGTCCTTCGAAGTCAATAGGCACCAAGTGCAATATTCAGAGGAATCGTTCAAGTACAGTGAACGACGCCTTAACACAGGGTCCGCTTGTCAGCCTTCCTCTCCGCCTCCTCTAGCGGACCCAGGACGAAACGCTCCCCCTTCCTTCTTTTCTTTTCTTTGTCTCTCCACCACAGTTTCAGCAGCCGCCACACACATTTCAATGTATTGTCAGCCAGAAGGGAAGTCTATTACAATTACGCGGCAAAAGAATGATGAAACTTTCAGTTTCAGCGGAAACACTGGCATCCTCCTTGACAATAACTCACGGCCTGAATGCCGAATGAATTTCGAATACACAATAAACGCCATTTGGCAGAAGGTTCCCGCGAGTTGGCCTCTTCGAAATGAGACGATTATCGGCACCATTACATAATCTTGTTTTAGCGTTTTGCTCGAGGAAACCAAGCAGCTCGGCGGAAGGGCGGGTGCGCAGTGGGGCCTCGAGGACGAAGAGGTGGGTGGTTGATTGCGATACAACGACGAAACTTTTCTCCTTGAATATTCGCGTTTCGGTCTCGTGCTTCGCAAGTTTCTTGACGCCAAATCGGATTTGCCAATGAACAACAGACTTCGATATTCATTAGTAAATTGCGAGGGTTGGGTGGGGTCGGCCTGGTAGCTGGGTTAGGCGAGGTGGAGGCGAGGCAAGGCGCGCTGCCACCGCATTGATGAGAAGTTGTTCATGCTGAAGCAACATATTTTACACCGGCTGCAGAGGCTAGATAGGTAAACGCTGACGGGGAATAAGTTAAAGTGCATCGCATGCGAGCCGTTAATTCATTTCACGAACAATTAAGGCTCGGATCGGGTGATGGGTCAATCCTGGAGCCGGCTTATCCCGATCTTAGCGCATCGAAAAATCGCTCGGTTTCTTCTTTACGCGAGATCGTTCCTGTTCAGGATGGACTCTGTCCACGTCGATCGCTGTTTAGTTTTCCGGATCGTTAAGCAATCGACCAGCCCCGCCGGTCCGCCCGATTCTTTCGGTTCTCGTTCGTGCTGCATGAGAGCCGCAATTGGGACAAGTTCCGTTTCGAGTATGGTCGAGGACAAGCAAAAACTTTTAGGGGAAAAAATTCGGTGGCATAGGCGAGTTATTCGGAGTATAGCTGCCCTCGGATATCGCAGGGTCCGGAGCGAGCCCTGCTTTGCCAAAAAGACAACGCAGAGTACTTGTCCCAATTACTATGCCATTTATCCACCTCGTTAAACGTTGAATTACGTAATTTTGATTTGGTCCATGCCAAATTTGTATTCATCAAACCGTCGTTTTTATTATAAGATTTTTTCATGTTAACGATGTTAATATTTCACGATAACGTGGTTGAATTTAAAAGAACGGTTTCTGTTCCAATTAGTGTGCTTTTAAAAATGTTTTCAACACATTATCGTGCTCTCGGTTAATAGTATGCGTCAGAGATATTTGGGCAGATTATAATTTTCTAATTTAGTAGATAATTTGCATAAACGAAACTTTTCAGCTTTTAGAATCATTTTCCAAAAATATTCTTTCCTTAGAAAATTAAATTACCCAATTGTCGCCGGTCTGTACGATTGAACACATATTTACTATAATATATTCCGAAACAAGTCATTTAACAATTATATTCGCGATTTCGATCGAATATTTTCTGCCGGGGGTTATATTTTCGATATTGTAATACAATGTTGAAAAATTCGATGCTTCGTCAAACGTTCTTTGGATTTCCTTTTTGGAGTTACCGCCTGGATAAAATGTACTCTCGTCCGTTTCTGTGGGAGAAATAAAAGTACACCCCTGTAAAATTGTAGTCGACGGCTGGAATTTAAAATAGAACAGCGCGATAAAAACGATTTAAGACATTCACTGTTGTTCTAGACTATTTTCTGTTCAAGAAAACAAAAATTTGAACTCCAATCTCGAGAAAATGAAAATTTCGAGGTGCATTGCCGGTGCAAAATGCAAATACGAATGATCAGGGGCATTTAATAAGACAATACGTTTGTGCTTGCTTTTGGAACAATCGATCGAAGTAATTTAGTAGAAACAATCACTGTATTATTACGAGAATTGTATAGTCTCATGTATGGTTCTAATTGCGCACTGTAAAATATAATTAATGCTTTTTACATTCTGTAAATCGTTCGTGCAAATAATTGTTATTTTCGGTCCATTAAATTGTCATTTTGTAATAGAAATGGTAACGAAATACAGAAATGCATTTGCACATAGAGATATTAACAAAAACTTCCGAGTGTTCGTTATTAATAAAAATCAATTGTTTGAAGTCGACAATTGAAGCGGCACGAATGTTTTATGTAATTTTCATGAAACATGTACGATCATGTTTAAATAATAAATGGTATTTAACTAAACTACTCCAGGTTTGGTATTCGAAAAATGTAACGCAAATCGCAGAGAAAAATTTCTATAAACATTTCACAATTTCTTTGCAGCATGTATATGAAATTTAATAAAAATTGGCTTCGTTCAGACGAAAGTTAATACGAATAAACTCACATATTTCTAAATAATTGCATATACATTTCAAACTATGTGTACCGTATCGACGTTTTTCGAACGGGGCAAGTCAAACTTTGCACCGTGAATCAATTACAAGGAAAATGGAAACTTTTCTGATATTGGTTCAATGAGCGAAGCTCAAATTAAAATGTAAAAAAGGAGAATATCGGATAATTGGCACAGGAAGTCCGCCAAATAGGAAATTACTTTTTAAAACTTCAAGGATAGTCTATAGCCATCGATTCTGAAACGGCCAAATTTCAGACCGGTTTCCAATTATAGGTCGAGTGCAGCGGAACGTATATTAATTTTTATTAATTCCAACAAATTCATAGTTGCTAATTACAATCGTTCCCGCGTAACGAAGACACGATGTCGCTTGATCTACGCGAAGAAAAGAAACACGACGTCGAAAAGAATGGTTTAATAAAACGTGCAATTACACGATTGATTTTCAATAATAGCGTAAACTTTGCATACCATCGAGCAAAAATTCATTATAAATATTGCTTTGGAAGCCGCCGATTTCGTCCTACCGAACTAATTTTATTTTAATCATTCGCAGCGAAATTGTGCTGCAACGGTAACGATCGATTATTATTGAACACAAGCTATTTTAAACATAACCTGAACTCAATTGACAAATCAAAATAGAAGTGCCCCAATCTATAAACTTTTGTGAGACGATCGGATCCTTCAACGAATTTCAACAAATTTCCATAACTGTTTTAAAGATAATTGGCAGTTTAAATAAAAACAATGTAGAAGTGCAAATGATTCATAATTATAGAAATGTAAAGAACGTGATTTTTGAACTGCAATCGAAATTGCTCAAGACGTTTCCCACCATCGTAATTTTATTATTAAGTCTTCAATTAGTTAATCATCTAATGACCTAATTTCATTTTAGAACGGCGGTTACTGCATATTTCAGGAATAGTTCATATGCATACGGAATAGTTTTCAATTCTGTCAAACAGTTATTTACTTTTACATGATCCACATTTTTAAAGAGAAAGGTTTGGGGAAGATTTTCCCGTTGGAATCATGTCGATAGCTCT
>CM052097.1:13844428-13857835 GCA_028453745.1 Agapostemon virescens | reverse complement strand
AAATCCAAAGTTCGATTTTGTTTCTTTCAAATCCATTGTCTACTGTTAAAAAAAGATAAAAATAAGCACGGGACATCTTCGAAGTCCAAAATTTAAATTTCCTTTTCTGTCAAATCGATTTTCTCCTGTTCGAAAAATAAAGGCAAGCATAAGTCATCATCAAAATCCAAAGTTTGATTTTGTTTCTTTCAAATTCATTGTCTACGGTTAAAAAAAGATAAAAATAAGTACGAGACATGTTCGAAGTCCAAAATTCAAGTTTTCCTTTCATTCGGAAATATTTTCTCCAGTTCGAAAATAAGAATGAAAACTGGAAAAATTGTTCGTAACGTTCGTAAGCAGAGGGAGGGGAGGGAATGATCTGCTGGGAACGTTTATTCATGATTATCCAGTGATCGGATATCCCGGATTGAAGGGGTTGCGCGCATCCGCCGCTTGTTCCCGATTTGTATAGCGGAACATTATGGCGAGACACTTATCGGGGATAACGGTGCCAGAAGAGGGCCGCGTCGCGGTGGGAGACGGCGTAAAGTTTCAGCTTAAAACACAATTTAGCAACAGCGTGTCTTCTATATCCGTCACGGAACAAGTAAGATAGCCTGTGGAAACAAGTGGGGCGAGGCAACTCGTTCGAAGGAAAATCGTTCCTATGCTCTGCTTTTTCTGAGGAGAGAGGTTCACTCCTCCGGGGTAGTACGTCCGCTCTTCCATGGCAGCTCGTTAATATTTATATTCTGTATCATCTACTGAGCCGCATTTAACCTTAGAATACAAAACGTTCTGCAAGCTCCGCGGCTATACCAGGGCTGATCTAAATCCTGGCCTCATTCTCCTTTCATAACTCGCGGCGATAAGGCAACTTGTATTTCCTTCTAGGTTTAGTATTTATCATCGATAAAAAAAGAAGAAAGTCCACCGACGAACAAAGGTTACAGCTGTTTAATGCAAAAACGGTGTACTCTATTCACTCGGTAAATATCGCATCCTCGGGTCGGTCGAGCGACAGTTATAGAATAGCTACTAGAAGGAGAGCGATCAACGCATTCACTACCCAGCATTTGTTTCAATGTTCATTCTCACCGATTAAACGTTCGATTAAACGCACTTCTTCGCGAATTATTAAAACGACTAATCAATGTAAACCTATGAATTTGTCTTTTTTTAAATAACGGAATATGTAAATCGAATTTGACTTGTTTCATTCAAAATTATTTTCGGTAAAGGTAAGATTGAAATGTTGTGATTTTAACAGCACAAGTATTTTTGACATTTTCTTGGGTATAACCACTCTGCACTTGTCATTAATGCACAAACATCCGCAGTATTTTATGTATGTGTACTTTCCTGTACTTTCCACCTATATTCTTTATGTCTGAAAAAGCGGGGAAAAAACTTGGTGGATGTTCGAAAAATTGTTCGAAAAAACCATGTGGATGTGAACCACTCACTGTTCGAAAAATTTACGACGAACGATGTAATTATATTTAGACTGCGGGTCTTTGTGCAAACATTCGTTATCGTCGGTTATTTTATAAACGCCAGAATATGAGGAATTTTATTTTTCAGAAATACAAAAAATAACTTTTGGTAACGGTAAAATTAAAATAATATTCGTTTTCGTTGATAGACATGTTTTCTTGTGTTTTACAATTGTATGTGCTATTGTTCGTTTTATATTGTAATGAAAATATTCGCATTTAGTGCTGCGAAAATCTAGCATTAAATACGACTTTGTTAAACAGTGATCGAACTGATCAATGTTTCTTTTAAATCGCTGGAAATCGAGTTATTTTACGTATTAGTCATTTTTAAAGCAATGCAAATTATTCAAACAAACAATATACATTCGTGCGATGTAATATTATCTAATTTCCACCGAAATGTAGTATGGTATCAGGAAATCCGGTGTCATCGTTCGTTCACTTAAATGGATCTCTGATCGTTGTACAATAAATGGTATAATTAGAATTGGAATTTTTATTGTTCACTGACTTCAACTTCAATATACTTATTCGAATTTTGAATGTAGAGTCAGATCCGCACGTCCAACGAGTCACATGTTTTAGCATTCACGTTAGAATTTTGGAGAGATTATATTTTTCTACGAGGAGCGACGTAAACCTCAGACCTCCGAGTCGACGGAATTCACGACAGAATCCAACTAGAAATGAAAAACTTTGATACCAAAGGGAATTTTTAAAGCGTTATTTTCTTTTTTAGATGTCTCCGTCCTCTGTTTAACGCTAAACCTATCAAGCTTTCAAAATGACTGAAATGTTTTACCTGAGAGAAATGACAAAGCTGTACCTTCGATTTTATGATATTTGTGCTGCATCTTTATAATTTCAAAAATTACGAAATCTAAAGTCTGATGCAGGTCGTTTGACCAGCGTTGGCAAGTTTAGTTAAATATTACTTTGATACGATTAAAATATTACATTCAGAATTTCATTTATTAACCCTTTGCCCTCGAAACTGTTTTAACTAGAAAACCAGAGCATTTCTTCTGACTTGGGATATTTTCATTCCACGTGAATTATTTTGCCTTATGTATATAGGGATTTTTTTACTGTTATTCGTCCTTACAACACTTAAATTTTTATCAATTTCTTAAATATAAATATAAATATTAGATTATTTTAAACAATAGTGTACCAATTTTTCGTAGTGTCTCAGAATCGCCACCCGAGTGCATTGGGTTAATTAATAATAATCTCTAAATAATGTAATACTGCTCTTTGATTCTTCTAGTGTTTTTAATGTTTCCAGCTTCATTTATTAATTTTCGCAGGAATGCATAAAATCTACAACCTAATAATAACTACCGTTCAAATAGTGTTTATCAACTGCCATTATGATTATTGACAAGAAATCGTTTAAGATTAATTATTATTCTCTCGATTGTTCGCAGAACAACGGTGTCTCGATCAAACTAGATCAGTAAACATAAAAAACCAAAACACTCTACAGAGCATTTTGCCATTTTCCTTTGGCACTGGGTCAAAGGATTACGCTCTTATTTGTTTAGCTGCTACAGAATTTTCATTCCGAAAAGCGGTGGAATAATTGAATGAGAAATGGATGCGATGCGCTGTTCACAATGTTCGCCGTTTTTGTTAAACAATAATTTTAAACTCTAATTAACTCCATGCATAACAACAAGTCAGATTTGTGATAACGGTTTTTATACAAAATCTGCTAAATATGAATATAATTAATTCCTTCAAAAACAAAAATTAAATCCAGTTTTGTTGTCGACGATATATGTATATTGCAGAATGCACAGGCTAAAAATTGCCATACTGTAATCTGAAACAACTTTTACATCACTATAATTGCATCAAAGAAATCGGTAAAAATTGAAGCGTTGTACGTACGAGTAATAGTAATAAATTTCACGTTCGCAAGAGGAAAACAACAATCTGCCAGGAAACTATTCTAGATTAACACTTTACCGACCGAGTATTTCAGAATTTTTCAAGGTGCATTGTCAATGATTGAAAACTTTTCATTATTGAACAATTTTTATTATAAATCAACATGACATCCTCAGTAACGTTGTCTAATAATTTGGTTATAAATTACACTGTAAAAGCAGTTTGTTAGGCTTCATTTTGTTACAGTGCAACTATTGAAAGTCCTAATAATAGACTTCCCGTCGGTAAACTGTTAAAAAGTATCTCGATTTTGGAATTAAAATTGCTTGGACTGCAAAGGTTTAATAATTGTAAATTTCCTTTCTCTTCGAAGAAATTCTAAATCATTGCGATCGTGAAACAAATCATAGTGGTAAGGGATTGAAAGGGCCACGAGTTCGTTTCGCTAAAATGATTAAATTTCAAAAGTTTCCGTCGTTGACCGGACAGCGTCAATTTCAAAACTGCAGAATGTTCGAGCACCGGATTTTGAGTGATCAAGTGAGTCCGAAACTCGTGATCTGCAGTGCATACGTTTTCCTTTCTGATCATCATTCGCTTCCAACCCAGACCGCCTCTCGGTATTTCCGCGTTACCGTCGAAACGTATTTTTCGTAGTATTTTACCCAATTCGACAATCTCCAAAAACTATCACCTTTGTGGCTATTTTTTTCGATACGAGGGATAGGTAAAAGAGTGAACCATATATATTTGAAGAGTTCCGTACAATATTTAACGAACTATAGGGACAGCCGAGCTATGGCGGTGCACCAGAAGTGTACAGATTTCGTGGCGCGCCTATACAACTTTAAGAACGAGGAAACAGCGGTCGTAAATCTATGAAAAAGTCAACTCTTCTCGGCTACAGTTTATTAGGTGTTCCGGTTAGTTTCGAGGATTTCCTCTGCATGGCTGTAACTATAAATCTGGTTTCAATATAGTGAGGAGCAGAATCATTTCCTCAGAAAATCAATATTTATGTGTTTATTAAACCGAGATCGCTTGAAACTGTAGAGGTACGTCATTTGATGTTCGTTTCCATTTAAGAAACTATCAATGTTTTAATTCTACTACACTTAATTCAACAGCTGCGGAATTTCATTCCTTACTCAATTTTGTGCTAATCTAAAGTACTAACCTAGGACTGTACATACAGATGCAGATTCTCGAGATTTTGATTTGTATTAATAACAGTTGTTATTTAATTGTCCCCTCAAGAAAGCATATTAGCCGATCGAATTGAAGGGCTATTGGGTCGTCCGGAAAGTTCCGATTTCGGAGCTCGAAAGAATCGATCATTTATCGATTCGTTTTGGTATATATTTATTAAAAATATAAATTAATCGCCACGAACTTTTCGGACAACCGAGTATTTCTAATTTTTGTTTTTCAATTGCCAGTTTGAACATGCTTTGATTTTTTTATTATAAAAAACATATTTAGCAAGATTCGGATCCTTGCAACGTATTATAATAGGCTTCGGTACTTATAGTGGCTAACGAAGCACATGAAATGTTTAAAACAATTCAGTGTCTATAGTAAGAGAGAAATTCCAAGATTACGTTAGTAAAAGTAGAAAATAATTCAATCATATATGCAGTATTAACAATATGTTTATTTGAAACACGCACCAGGCGTGGATAACAAAAGTATTCGAACGCCGCAAATATTGTTACATTTTCATGTGTTAATATTTTATAGGACAACCATTAGCATTGATTACTTTTCTTAAATGACGTTCCATACTATGTACTAGCGTTTTTGTGAAACTGGTTTCAATAGAATTTCATATTTCAGTTATTTATCCATTAACATTTGTTTCGATGTAGTATGATATTTATTTAGTCTTTTTCCGATTTCTGCCCACTGGTGCTCGATTGGATCGAGATCTGGGCTTCGTGGAGGAGTGCTTAACATGCGTGGTGTATTATAAATGATTCATTCTTTCACGATCCAAGTTGTATGCTTGGGATCGTTATCTTGTTGGAAGTAAAAGTCTTCTAGTAATCCCAGTTTTCTGGCACTATCTTCTAATTATTTTTCAAAATATTTAGGTATTTATATTTATCGAGTGTACCATCGATGAACACTAATTTTCCAGTCTCATCAACTGCCATGCAGTCCCATACCATGATATTGCCACTTTCATGTTTGACTGCTTGTTTTAAAGGTTTCGCTTGCAACTCTGTATTTGGTTCTCGCCATACATAATTCCGATCATCTGAACTGAAGATATTAAATTTCGATTCGTCTGAGAATATGACTTTGTTCCAGAAGCAATTATTTTTATTAATATAATTTTTTGCAAACTCCAACCTCTTTCGTTGATTTACTTTATCAATGTAAGGCTTTTTTCTTGAAACTCTGCCATGATAATTATTGTCCCACAGTAATCGTCGACACAATCGAGAATGAACCTATTTGTCAAACATTTCTTCAACCATATTTGCCAATTTGGGAGCAAAAGTTGAAGGATTTCTTTTTATTTTGCGAATTATAATTTTCTTTTCTCTGTTTGTCAATTTTTCGGACGACCTGGACGAGCTTTATTAGCAACAGTTTCTTGATTTTCAAGCTTCATTATTATATAGTGCACTGTAGATTTATTCCTCTTTACAATTTTTGCAATCTCGTTATAAGATTTTCCATCTCTATGCTGTTTTAATATTATTTGTCGTTCACAGTTTTATGTTTCTGACTTTTTCCTATTCATATTCGTTAATACAATTGTACTTTATTCTTAGTCAAACGATATTTCATGATCAACTAAGTATTCCTTTGTTTACATTTAATACTGATGTTTACATTCAGCGTTGCGATATACATAAGTAGAAACACCAATAACTTTGAAGCTTTCGAATACTTTTGTTATCCATTCCAGGTGCGTGTTTCAAATAAACATATTGTAAATACTGTATACATGATTGAATTATTTTCTACTTTTACTAACATAATCTTGGGACTTCTCTCTTGCTATATTGTTTTAAACATTTCAGATTAACGTACATATTTCCTGTGCTAAAGATAAGAAATCTGACTGTTCGAATACTTTCATTAGCCACTGTATCTATCTTAATACGATTGGCCGGAAGATTGTAGGAGACGATTTATAAATTTAGTCATATGTTTACTCTGTTTCTGTTTATCAAACACAGAAATTGCGATAGGTTTCACATACGAAAGCACACTGTGCTTCACCGAAAACAATTTTTAATATAACAGAGAGTGAGCTGCTGTTTGTGTGCACCCGGATGTACATTTTTTTTTGTAAACTACCGATAACAGTAAATAAAGTTCGCACTGCAGGGCAGAGTACAGCCGTAGCAGAGAATGTATTTTCTGCGAGCAGACCGACATTGTTTATATGTATAAATTGGTCGGCAGAACGGATATATCTTGATAAACAAAGTAACGAAAGCTATCGTAACTGGTTAGGTTTCATAAAGTACGTTGTTTAACTCGAAGTATTAGCTGATTATACGACACTGTCTTAGCGATGGAACATTTTTAAATAGTAATACCAAGTATTTTAATAAAAAATAGATCGACTGTGTTGCGTAGAGTATTGTAAAATTATTGGCCCTTGCGAGATGAAGTAACAAATAATTTTAGACCACAACTCTGTATTACAATTAAATCCTATTAAGTCTTACGAAATTTTTTAGCGATCTTGTAAATCGTATTTAAGTCGTTTTTAGGTAAAAGTAACGTATTGGAGTACTTGAAATTGAATCACATTGTGGCTAGGAATATATATATATGTATAGACTGCCTATACTCGATTGGACGGAAACGATACCCAGGTATTAAACCGACTGAAATACCCGGTTGGCGTACAATTTAAACTTTGCAATTCGAAACCAGCTAATTCCTGCGAGTACAAGCACGTCATCCCGATAGCTGACTATTGAGAATAACTTTCACTCGTGGAAAATGTATGTATACCACTGCCTATCTGCTCGTCAAAAATTGCATTGAAAAATCTTCAATGCAATGCACGGACTTCTAAATTCTATGAGAAATATTTTGAATGTTAATCGTTACGATTTATTCGAGAGAAACTATGAGGATACTCGTATCTTTCTTTTTAATATGTAAGAATATTTACAAAATTTATATTTGCTTCGCAAATACACTTTTCCCTTTCACTTAAATAATTTTTAAATATTCTTTTGTATTATAAAACATAAATAAACAGTGCTATAATCTCGTATCAGGTCATGTGTCTTTTTATGAGAATGCTGTAACACTTTAACTGCCACAAAATCTCAAAGTAATTTATTTAATAAAGCAAGAAGTGAAAACTGAATTTTCAATTTAAAAATCTTGCATTCTCCAGATACCAACTAAATTCAGTGCAACCAATACATTAATGTACAAATTTATTTTTAAACATGGTCAAATGATTCTGTCACCCATATATAGGTGACATGGCAGTCATCGTATTAATCCCTTTCAAAATGCAATAAAGAAATTATTTAGAAATGTTTAATTCCAAGTTTGTACGAAATAGAAATCAATTCACTACTTCGTTAATGATATTGTGATTTTCATTTGGTACTAAACAGAATGTGCCGAAGCCTAGCATTAGCGTCAGCCGTATAATCGCCGTCTGATAACGTAGATGAAAGCCCGCATAATAGTAACTAGCCTATGGATTTTACGCGTTTATGTTAGAATTGAGTGAACGAAGTTTAAAACAGTGAAAACATTAAAAAAAGGAAAATAAGGAATGTCACTGCGGGAATTTCAACTTATTAAAAAAATTACGAAGTGGAAGAATTTTTTATTTGGCCTCTGTGTCTAATTATGTAGGCACTTAATATTTATTTCGTGTCAAGATCCTCGGTTTCATGGTCGAGCATTACTATTTCAGTATACGAACACACTAGTTTGCGCGAACGCTGTTGGTATTCACATTTCTGATTAAATTGTCGTTTAACTTCGAATAAACATGAAGTTTTCAATGAGGAGATCGGGAATTAATTTGTGCACATAATACTTACGAATAATCTGCGTGTCCAGGAACATACAACAGAATTATCCTGCTTTCAGCTCGGGAGCTTGCAAATATATCTGCTTGGTAACCAATAGGTAATCTCAGTGCTTACTACATACGCAGTACATTATTAAATCATCCATTAAATATTCACACAACCAGAAATGTTGCAATTCACGCGTTGGATACACATCGAATGCTTGGGGCTACCTACCATAATCGAACTATTAGGACATCCTGTAAAATATCGTCAGCTATCTTAATTTATACAAACATTCCGAGGAATTTTAAACAAAAGTGTACGATTGTTGCATAACCGATAATCCTGTAAACACCATCGTAATCACTAATTTATAGACGCGTCTTCCAAAGCATTTGACTCATTAGGACCAAACTACCCTTAAACCGTTCCTCTTCCATGCCATTCCTTCCACAGCACACTTTTCCCGCTTTTCCATCCAATTTTTTAGAAAACATTACTCTCGATTTCTAAACCCGGAATCCAACACGATTCTTGTGTCCTGCAATTAGCACGCGCGATTCCTATTTTGTACACTCCGGGACAAAAAGATAGCACACTCTAAAATTATCGTAATTTTTATTTATTTACCATTACAACGAAGGTTTTGTTTCTTTACATTCTTGTAAAATACCTCAATAAACATACACAAATGAAATTGAATTGAATTTCACCAGTCTACGCAATTTTATTAAGAAAAAAGAACTTTTAAAGAAATATAGTGGGACAAAATGATAACACATTTAACTCAAAATTATGTATACCAATAAATCAACGAATGATACTTAACCTCTTAGGCACGGCTGAATTTTGCGCGTGGCTGTTCTCTATACGGCAGAGTTCAATGCGAATTACGCGTAAACGATACAGCACTGCAATGTGTGACGGATAATGCTGTTCTTTACACGAGTACATTGGAATGAAGTGTTTGATCATAAAATTATAATTTTTCTTAAATTAGTTTTTTGCTTTAATTGCACCCACTCGTCTTGAGTACATTTTCTTAATTCGACAATGTTTCCAAATTGTCTACCATTTGCATATACAGCTCGGGCAAGACTTCCCCAATAATTTTCAACAATATTAAAGTCGGCTTACCTTGCTGGCTAATCCAAAACGCGAATTTTTTCTCGAGAAAAATACTCTTTTACTAGTTTTGCAGTATGTACTGCGGTATTATCCTGCTGAAAAATAAACTTCTCTCCGGCAATTCCGGTGGCGTACGCGTTTATTTGTTCCTTAGTCAATTCCAAATACATTTTGCTATTCATTTTTCCTGTTATAAATTTGATTTCCATTTTACCATAGTACCCGATACCGCAGAAAGTCATCGCACCACCACCTCCCATTTGCCGACAACTCAAAAACTGTTCCTCTTTTCGCATATCGTGAAAATAGTAACTCAGACGATCGGGTCCATCCAAGTTAAACCTCTTTTCATCCGTAAATATTATTCTTCGCCATTTCTTTCGCATATGAATATTCTTTTCCGCAAAGTGTAATCGATTCATCTTATGTCGCACAGTTAACCAAGGCTTTTTCTTCAATTTTCTTCGCGTTATGTATTTGCATTTTTGTAAAACACGTCTCACATTCTTTATATCAGTGTCTACACCAACGCTTTGAGCAATTTGCTTTGCAGTCATGTTAGAATTTGATGCTGCTCTGAGTATCGCACGTCGTTCCCGGGCATTTAAACTTTGCGGACGTCCAGAACTCTTCTTTTTATCATAGTTTTCCGGATTTTTCAAGAAATTCATTATTACTTTTCGACTTCTATTCATAATTTTTGCTATTTTTGTCACTGAATATTGTTCTTCTTTCAATTTTATTATAGTGTGAATTTCACACGCGTTCAATCTCTTTCGGCGACCCAGTTTTTATAATATTTCGCATTTTTTGAACAAATATGCAACACGAAATAATATCACGGACTTTATTAATTATGTTCCGAGGTTGATGTTCGCAATTTGCGTGTAAATGATATAGCACTGCAATGTGTGACGAATAATGCTGTTCCTACATTGGAATTAAGTGTTTGATCATAAAATTATCATTTTTTTTAAAGATATGATACACGTATGTTGACTTTAACAATTTACTTCAATAATTAATAGTACAATTGTGTATGGTACGTATCAGAGAGATGGCAACCGCGAAAGCCACTATAGTGGAGCGTCGTACAGAAAGATGACACCCGCGAAAGCCACAATAGTGGCGCATAGTGCCTAAGAGTTTAACGATGTATACCTTACAATAAGAATTGTATGAAGTTTTAACAGATGCAGTCTCGTTATTATTACGCGTCGATCTCGCGTTAATCTCGCAATTCGCGAGTTGTAGTGTAACTGGAAAGCGTAGTTTTACTACATGTGCTACCATTTTGTCTCTCTTGCGAACAATGATATTCTCATTCTTTGTGTTAGAATCCTATCGAAGTATATGTCGTGGACGATATTTCGTAAATTCTATGCACAGACATGCTCTGAATTATCGGTAAAAGAAAATCTGTATCTTAATCAGCTTTTAACCCTTAGCACTCCAATGGCGCCTCTGAAGCGACACTAATAATTGCCATACTATTATTCAAAACCACTTTCACATCGTTACGATTGCATTTAAAAGGTCGGTAAAAATTGAAATGTTAAAGTTAGCAAGTGCTAGTGATAAATTTTATATTCGGAAAAGGAAATGAATAATATACAAGGGAAGTATTTCAGGTCAAACAAATCTTTCGATTTTGAAATTAAAATTGCTCGGAGTGCTAAGGGTTAACACAAACTATGGGACAATATAAGGTGCGCTATCTTTTTGTCCCGGAGCGTACAAAGATCAACAATTCGATACCAAACATTGCTATCGCAGAAAACGAAGGGTCGCTAATCCGAAACAATTTCCGCGACTGTGCTCGAACTCGAATACGTTGTCACAAAGATTGGCCGAAAATCCACGGGGAAAAAAATTTGTTAATCACCCGATAGCGCGGCAGTTCCGTGTGATTTGGATTCGATCTCGGACGATCGGCTGTTGGTCATCATATCTCGTTGATAATTCTCGTTTCACGGTAGAACTGGAGCTTCCAGCCGATTTCTCTCGTATCGCTCTCGACGATCACGCGGGTTTCTGTTTGACTCGCAATTAGAGGTCGCGGTCCGCGCGAGCAACATTGACAATTACGGCAGCCCTCCGTGGGGTGGAAAATTCGAATGTCCGAACGAAAATCGATTTGACGAGTCAGCGGAGGAGACTGGGATACCGGTAATTTGTGACACGCGATCTCGTCTGCGAATGAAAACTTGATGCCGTCGGGCGGATCGACTTGGTGCCATACGAGCGTTCCGGTTATTTTATCGAGCTACCTGGCCTTCCTGTACACGGCCATCCACTTCCTGCCCTTTCTCCCTCCCGCCCTTCTTCACCGTACACTCTCTCTACCTCTTTGCAAAATAGGATTTTGCGAGTGTCGATTCCGTTTTTAAATGGCATCGATCTGAATTGAATTTCCCTTCTCTGCCCGGAGGAACAATGACGTTCAATAGACCCCGGAAACAGTAATTACCACGATTCAATCTACCGGCTGCACGCTCGGAATTATCGGAGTCGGAGATTCCATAGTACAGGCATCTAATAGCATTAGCGACGTCTTAAAATTATCATGGGTACAGCAAGGTTATCGGGGTCTCGGTTTAATTGTCGTGCTACGTGGAACGAGTATATGTAGAGGAGATTCTAAATTACGCAAGAATCGGTCGTAACTGATCGGAAAATTTGGGTTAAATGATCTCTGATCATTTGCTGCTCTTATTTTCAACCATGGCGTTTTAGATTTTCCTTTGTCGTTTTCATTTCGTTCTTGTTCCTGAATATTCTGATATCATACGTTCAACTTTAACGTATTTTTAACGTACTTTTATTCGAATATATTTTTATATGTGTCTTTAAGAAATACATGTTTCGATAAAATATTGAAATAATTATTTTTCATTGTATGTAAAGTATTTTTAGAATTTTTAGCTGCGCCCAATTGGTACCATATTTGGTACCAGCGCAAGTCCTTGGTTCCTGACGAGTCCAACTATCTCAGGTATACGTATCTATTTGATAGACAGCCTCGCACGATCAAAGGACTTTCCGTTGGACGATTTCGCGTCCGGCGCGTTTTCCGCCGGCGAAGTTTTTCACCTCACCTCCACAGGACACTCTGGTCCTTTTCAAGGAAGAAATAAATAGCCCACCGAATGATTTTCTCATTCGTTACTGCGACACCTTCGAGACAATTATTACAGTGACGCTCTTTTCCGCGAGGGACATTTATTTGTGTATATGTTTTGTAAAATAATTACATTCATTATTACTCCTAACTAATTTCGAAGTATTGTTAACCAGTTAACTGTGGCGACCTCTTTTCAAAGCGCGCACCTATCTGTGCCGTGAAAATCGAGAGTTCTAGCCAGAGCATACGGAGATGCACGAATCCATCTGAGATTATTTATACTTTTTATTTGTTCGTTTTATTTCGTCTTGACCTCCAAATATTTTAGGAATATTGAAATTTACAAATACATTTTAGTTTTCGCTAAAATTACAATTTAACACTTTGACTTCCATGTTACCCATAGATGGGTGACGGAATTATTTGTACTGTTCTCAAATAAATTTTTACATGAATATACTCATTTGTAACAACGTTGATAATCATACAGAAAATGCAAGAAAGTAGGGGGACCACTTTATGACATAGATTTTATTTTTTCAATTTTTATTTCAGTCAATCTCTCATTTCTATTTTATAGAAATTTCGTGGCTGCTAGTCTGGCAGTCAAAGTGTTAAGTAGCTAATAGTAACTAAACTTTACGCATGGTAAGTGTCATGGTCATGAAGAATTGGTAGTATTTTGTGTCATGGCAAGTATACTAGTCTAACATAGTGTGGGATCAGGACCCCTCAGACCAAAAGAAACGTTAGGAAATCA
>CM052097.1:13769514-13823089 GCA_028453745.1 Agapostemon virescens | reverse complement strand
ACAAATTTATTTTTAAACATGGACAAATAATTCTGTCACCCATATATTCTGTCACCAATAATTGCCCCGTAACAAAATGAGGCTTAAATAACTGCTTTTACATTATAATTTCTAACGAAATTTTTACATAACGTTACTTAGCAGGCCTTGTTGATTCGCAATAAAAATTGTTGTCGGCGTTGAGGGATCCATTAAAATGTTTTTAGTGATGGATTATGAACTTAAAAGATTCTGAAATAATCGCCGGTCGGTAAATTGTTAACGATGGCTACTGTAACTGCTGCTTGCGCTTGGGTCACTACTTTTCGAGGCATCGTCACGTTTTTCGATACACCGCTGGGTAACGCTCGTTGACGAATATTCAATAACATTTACACAACTATCAAAGAGAAAAACGGCGCGGCCATTGAGAATTCTGCTACTCGACACGCGGTAAGTGCAAACGATTTCCTCTCGTCGCGTCGAATGCGATAAACGTCGTTCTAATTTCGGTGGCGCATTTTTCATGCAACGTTCAACAACTTCGCCGAAAAAACAAAAATTGTACAGCGTTCGTCGAAGGGTCATTTCAAAGTTGAGCCTCTAGTCTTCGACCCTACTTCGGTTTCGTTTCTTCAAATAAGCTTTTTTCCATTCGTGCAAACGCTTGAATTCGAAAACATTCCGGGACGAAAGTACGTTCAGTTTCTCGTCCGTTACACGGTGTCAAAGACTTTGTTGAGAAAAACTTGTAATGGATTTCGAGAGCAGAATCGCGGTGAACAGCAACGCAAAATAATGCAAAAACTGTACTCGCGCAGGTGTGCGATTTACACCGTCGCGTTTTCGGTGAAACGATCTCATCGACGAGACGCATTAATTCGTTCATCTGTAAGATTCGTTCACGCCAAGTTCATTTCTAGTTCGCGTGAAAAAAATCTTCAGGATCGAAGAATGAAACCAGCATGAATGAAATCCCACGCTTTGACGTGCCGTTGACTGACGCATTCCGCCGAACAATGTTTATTATTTGCCACTCGAAAATCGGGACCACGTACTGTTGCTTTTCATCCCATTCTCGACTTGTTCGAATTCATCTTCACGTTTCTTTATTTATTCGAATCGAGGACAGTCGGTTTTCTGACCTTATTAGTTTGTCACATTGCAGGAGCCGGACTTTAACCCTTCGCACTCGAAGCTGTCTTAACGCTTCACCTACCAGTAATAAAGTTTATTACTTGTAGGCGCAACACGTAAATATTTATCGATTTATTAACACGTTAAGCGCCACGCCGAATTTCTGTGCCGTTCCGTTCAAGCCACGGTTAGCCGTCAGGCGGGCTTTGCCGGGCCGCTCGCCGATAGACGAATCAGAATATAAACAGTCGAGTAAACTTCAGGAAGCTACCTTTTACCAACCCCATTTTTTCCATTTTCGCCATTGAACGCCCCGACATTCCAAAGTCGCGCCACGGCTGCAATTCGATTCCGATCGAGCTGAAATTTGGCATACACTCTGCCTACGTGTCTAGAAACGTGTAGCCAAAATTACAAAAGAATCGGAGACCTAAGATTTTCCCCAATTTTTCGCGATTTATAGAAGGGGGTTACCTTCAATATTTCGCAATATTTGGCAATATTTGGCAAATCTTTGAAGTCGTGCCCTGGCCAAACTATTAGAGCTATCGACATGATTCCACCGGCAAAATCTTCCCCAGACCTTCCTTTTTAAATATGTTACGCAATATCGAGGCCAGAATTTCAGGGAAATCCAGGAGGCTTCGTTTTATCAACCCCAATTTTTCCCATTTTCGCCATTGATCGCCCCGACATTCCAAAGTCGCGCCACGGCTGTAATTCGATTCCGATCGACCTGAAATTTGGCATACACTCTGACCGCGAGTCTAGAAACGTGTAAGCAAAATTACAAAAGAATCGGAGACCTAAAGATTTGTCGCGATTTTAAGAAGGGGGTTACCTTCAATATTTAGCGCTTTTGTGGCAATATTTGGCAAATCTTTGAAGTCGTGCCGCGGCCAAACTATTAGAGTTATCGACATGATTCAAATGCGAAGATCTTCCACAAACCTTCCTCTTTAAATATGTTACTCAATATCGAGGCCAGCATTTCAGGAAAATCCAGGGGGCTTCGTTTTATTAACCCCAATTTTTCCCATTTTCGCGATGGACGCTCCGAAATTTCAAAGTCGTGCCACGACTGCAATTCGATTCCGATCGAGCTAAAATTTGGCATACACTCTGCCTACCTATCTAGAAACGTGTAACCAAAATTACACAAGAATCGGAGACCTAAAGATTTGTTGCGATTTTAAGAAGGGGGTTACCTTCAATATTTAGCGATTTTGTGGCAATATTTGGCAAATCTTTGAAGTCGTGCCCCGGCCAAACTATTAGAGCTATCGACATGGTTCAAACGCTAAAATCTTCCCCAAACCTTCCTCTTGAACACGTTAAGCGCCACGCCGAATTTCTGTGTCGTTTCGTTCAAGCCACGGTTAGCCGTCAGGCGGGCCTTGCCGGGCCGCTCGCCGATAGACAAATCAGAGTATAAACAGTCGGGTAACGTAACGTGCGCCGCGATAGCAGAACGAAAAATCTGTCGCCGGTCCGTAGGGACCTACGAGGCCTGAACGGAAAGTCCAGCTTAACGTGTTAAATGCAAACATAGCGATGTGAAAATTGTTTCGAATAATAGTTTGGCAATGTTTAATGTCACCTAAGAGGAGCCATCGGAATGCTAAGGGTTAAGACTTGGCTCCTGTTCGTTGTAATTCGCGTAGAAACTTTTGCATAAAGATCCGCGAGTCTATCTCTTCCTGTAAAAACCGATACGTGCCCGGTAAACTAGTTGTTTCCGATCGTGTTAGTCGAGAGTGACGACGAGAAATAAAAGAACCGATCGGATTAGTCTGACATAATTCAATGCGTGCGGTGCACCACTGCATCGCCGTTAAAACATCCCCTTGCCTTCACTGGCCAATACAATTCGTTAGATTGGCGAGTCGTGCCACAAAACAACGGGTACGCGAATAATTGCAGCCAGGCCACTTTGTATTCGAACTTCGCTGTCCTTGTATCTTTCGCTGACACTCGATAATGAATATTAATAATTATTGCATCGCACTGTTCATACAATTTAATTCCCAAATGCGTAGTGCCGGCGGATCGGGATGCGAACTGCATTCACGCCCCTCATCCATCATTCCGTCGAACGGAGTTCAAATTCATCGCGTATATTTGAAAAGCGCGCCGGTGTCAATCACTCTCCACCTCTTTTAAATCAAATATTACTTCCAGTAATGAACTCCTCCATGCCGTGAAAAAAACCCTCGAAAAGAAAACCATCCACGCGTTGCTTAGAAACCTAAGAAGCGGATGCATCGGGCTTCCATCTCCACGAAATCGTTAACACCAGGTGTACGAATTAATTCTCGGCCTCCTCGCTTAATTAATGTTTATTTAAAATCATATAACGATTTCATCTGATCTGCGCACAACGCTGTAAACAGCGTTCACATGTTCTTCCTATCCACCTGATAAATCTCTCATTTTTATGAAATAATAACGGTTTTAACCAGTTAACTGTGGCGACCTCTTTTCAAAGGGCGCACCTACAGTGGCTCACGATAGTATTCGGACACTCTTTAAATTGGAATAACTTTTTCAAAATTGAACCAAACCACTTGAATTTTCTGGACCAACTAAAAGGATTGATTTACTAAATGATATGCAAACATAATTTTGAAATAATTCTAATTTGTAGAAACTACGTGGAAAAGTAGAAAAAACATTTTTTTAAAACATTTGTACTTCGACTCGTAATGAAGATTTAAAATACGCGTTTTTCAGAACTGTGTTAATTATACACATGCTGAAAATTTCACTGAAATTGATTGACGCGGGGAAAAATTACACGCGTAGAAAGATGTAGGAATTTGTAGATTTTAAATATAAACTGACCAAAAATCGTGAAAAATTGCGATTTTCACCATTTTCGATGGCATGTAGCTAACTATGCATATATCTAACTGCATGTGTATAATTATCATAGATCTATCCGATGCCTCTTTAAAATCTTCAGTACGTGGCTCAAATAAGAAATGTTTAAAAAACTTCTTCTTTATTGGTCATGTAATTCACACTAATTACAATATTGACAAAATTCATTTCGCATATTATTTATTAAATCAATGCAACTAATTGCACTGCCCTTTTATGAATCCAACTTTTTACCATCAAGATAGTTTTGCAGAAATCGAAAGAATCGAGAATCTGATGGTGCAAGGCCTGGGCTATACGGTGGATGTATCAAAACTTTCCAGCCAAGCTATCTCAATTTTTGTTGGGTCATCAAACTTGTGTGTGGTCTGGCGTTGTCATGATGAAACACAACACCTTTTCTGTTGATCGATTCCGGTCTGTTTTTTTTTAATCGGTTGCTGTAATCTGATTAACTGTTGACAGTAAAGATTAGAATCAATCGTTTGACCAGACGGTAGCATTTCACGATGGACACAGCATCACCTATCTTAGCTTCAATTCTGGTTTTACCACCGTTTGTGATGATTCACCGGCTTTTGTTCTTTTTCGATCATTGTTGTCGCATGTGATTCATTTTTCATCGGCCGTTATCAATCTTTTAAAAAATGGTTTGATTTCATTACATTTGAGCAATGATTCGCAGACGGAAACTCAATCCATCAAATTTTTCTCTGTTAAATCATAAGGCACCCGAACATCGAGCTTCTTTTTGTATCCAGCCTACTGCAAATGATCCAAAACGGTTGAATAGCGAATGTTTAGCTCCCTAGCAATCTCATGACTGCTTGTATGCCGATCTTGCTCAACCATTTGCATTATTTCATCGACTTTTTCAGCGATCGGTCGACCAGAGCGAGACGCATCTTTAATAACGAAATTTCCAGAACGGAAGCGAACAAACTATTTATATGCTGTTGCATTTGATAAAGCATCTTGACCGTAAACACCACCACAAATTTTTTCCCGGGCTTGTGCAGCATTTTTGCCTTTTTCGTAGTAAAATTGCAAAACATAGCGAATTTTTTCAGAATTTTTACTAAGTTTCACACTGATATTACTTTTGACACGATTGACGAAATACAAAACTGTCTGCATGAAAATTGTAGACTGAAATGTCACCTCTTAAATGCGCCTCAGTATGACGCAATCTGATTAGCGTTGCCCGATATATGACACTAAACAACATCTAATGACAAAAATCTCTCAATACTTTTCCGACTATCCAATATTATTCAAAACAGCTTTTATGTCGCTATGTTTGCGTTCAAGAGATCAGTAACATTTAACACTTCAGCCACCATGTCACCCATATGTGGATGACAGAATTATTTATCCATGTTTAAAAGTAAATTTTTACATTAGTATATCCATTGCAATCAATTTACACAGGAACATATTCAGATGCGAAAATCCGATTTTGATGAAACTTATGGGAGCTTGTAGTTCTTTGAAAAATATTTGACACATGTTTTTTTTATCGGCAACCATCCACTTTGAAGGGGTGAAAACAACCCTCAAAGTTGGGGTATTTTGAAATATATCGGAAACCATAGGTAGAAAAAATTTAAATTTCTTTTTAAATTGTGTGTTTTTCAATGGGAAATGTAGTCGCGCAAGAAAATTTTAACAAAAGTTTTTTGTTTAAACAGTAAAGCTATAAGCTCCCATAAGTTCCCATGTCAGTTGATATCTGGAGAATACAAGAAGGTTGAAAGTAAACCATTTGTCATACATTTTAAATATTCAATTGTTGCTTTATTAAATAAATTTAATTTTGTAGAATTTCTGAGGTTCTTAGTTGGGCAGTCAAAGCGTTAAAGTGTTGCACGTACGAGTAATAGAAATAGTAACAAACTTAATATACGCGAAAGGAAATGAACCCTGAACAATGGAACTATTCTAGATAAAAACTTTTGAATTAAAATTGCAAGAAACGCAAAGGGTTAATACTATAATTTTTCAATTTTGTTTATCTATTTTTATCTATCTATTTTTCTTGTTTAGTAAACGAAACAAGATATTTCTTTAACACGTTGAATGCCGGGCGAATTTCACATGCTACAGACAAGTTTCAATGATTTCAATCATGGAAGTGATCGGAGTTATTCATTAACGGTTAATTACGGTTAATTACGACAGTAATAAATTGATGTTCGATACTAGTAATTTTATGATAATCACTCTTAAACAATGTAACGGTGCCGGTTACCGGTGATTGACATAGTACTTAACGCGTTAAAGAACATTTGAGGCGAACATAGGGTTATCAAACTTAAACATCGTATACTTTTAAATATTATACACGGTGTTCTAAAAATATTCTACTCCCTTGTAAGGGTTGAATCCTCTAAGAAACTGTTTTCTTTGCCAATTCGTGACTCAACGCTGCGTCCACGCTCAGCGGAATAAGAAAACGAAGACAAAAACGCAACCTAAATTCGTACACGAATTGTTGACATAAAATTGTTATTCGCGTCGTGTTGCATATAAGAAATTATTTAAAAAGAGGAAGCTTCGATATCGACTGTTTTCAGAAATTGGAAAAGTAAAATGATTTAAAGAGTATCTCGAATTAACGTATGAACGTATTTCTATCCTGTCCGAACGAGGGAGTAAAACGCAGATGGGAAAAGCTAGAAAAAAAGGTAACGGATTGACTACAAAAAACCATTATTGACTTCTCGTTCGTTCCACCAAATTTGGCGAAAGCGTTGAGGAGATCTCCTTGTTAAGCGTTCCAGTGATAGCAGATTGACCGCTACTATTGTTTGCCATACGCAAATTTGATTCGCGTAAGCAAAAAGGGGAACGCTTTCGAACGTAATACGACGACTCCCATGGATTTTAAACATTTTTCACCGCACGGTACGATGTTCGTTCACTTTTGTTTTAGAGAAAAATTTCCGTCCACAGCCGAGTGATTGATGACCAGATTGGAGATATTTATGGAAAATAAAATTTCCGTAATACAGTTCGCAAGGGGAGGAATCCAACAACGGATTTGTTGCTACCATCAGAAATATAAATGTAATCTAATCTACGGTCGAATCGCGTATCAAAGTTTTCTGCGATCAGTTTTCAACAGAAACAATAAAAAAGAAAACAGTTCACGAAAACGAACCGACGTTTGCAGCCAGTTATTGTCACAAGGATTATAGTTATAACCGTCAGGATGCTATGAATTTACTGCTATTTTTATCACGCTCATTTTTTATTTAAGTTTGACGGCTATTTCAATTCGCAAATTGGTGTTTTTAATACTTTATGCTTGCGAGATTGTTTCCACTTTCGTTTCCACGTGTTACAAAATTTCCCAAGACATTGCAAGAAAAAATTATTAAACGAATGTAAAACATAAAACTGCCGTGTATATAAATCGCGATAAATCTCGCTATATAAATCTAGAGCACCGATAGTCCCAACTTTAAAATAGCTATTGCATTTATTCAAATGGAAACTTTCTCCCATAAAATTTACGGCAAGCGAACCGCGTAACACCAACTTACTAGAACAATACAATTGTATTTTGGATTCTAATTGAAAAAAGGTGCTAGCGAAGCTAAAAGAAAGTTTCAGGCAAGAACAAGGACGGGAAGTGGAAAAGAGAGGTAGAGTGGCCAAGCGTTGAGAAAAGATGGATGACTGGCACGAGCTCGGAGCTTTAAATAAAAAATTTAACCTTCTCGATTTTAGCTTCTCGTCAATGAAAGTTTTATGCTTGTGTTTGTCCCGCTGTTCTAATAAAAAAGATACCAAACACGATGCAATTACAATTACTTATGAAATAAGCGATTAACCTTTTGGGGATGAAAGGAGACAGAAATTCAATACTTTTTCTACATTTGACACACTCTAAGAAACGTACACTCCAGGACAAAAAGATAGCACATCTTATATTTTCGCATATTTTGTGTTAAAAGCTGATTAACCTCTTAGGCACGAGCATTTTGAATGAAGTTTCCTATAACTAAATTATAATCTTTCTTAAAGATATGATGCATATGCTTCAACTTTAATAATTATTCATACAATTGGTTGTGCTCAAATCACTATAATGGCGCGTCGTTATATAAGATACCATCCTCGAGAGCCACTATAGTGGTGCATCGTGCCTAAGAGGTTAAGATACATATTTTCTTTTATCAATAACTAAGAGCATGTCTGTGTATACAGTTTACGAAATATCGTCTACAACATATACTTCGACAGGATTCTAACACAAAAAATGAAAATATCATTGTTCACAAGAGAGACAAAATGGTAGCACATGTAGTAAATCTACGTGTCGCGAATTGCGAACATCAACCTCGGAACATAATTAATAAAGTCCGTGATATTATTTCGTGTTGCATATTTGTTCAAAACAGGCGAAATATTACCAAAAATGGGTCGCGGAAAGAGATTGAACGCGTGTGAAATTGACACTATAATAAAATTGAAGGAAGAACAATATTCAGTGACAAAAATAGCAAAAATTACGAATAGAAGTCGAAAATAATGATTTTCTTGAAAAATCCGGAAAACTATGATAAAAAGAAGAATTCTGGACGTCCACAAAGTCTAAATGCCCGGGAACGACGTGCGATACTAAGAGCAGCATCAAATTCTAAGATGACTGCAAAGCAAATTGCTCAAAGCGTTGGTGTAGACACTGATATGAAGAATGCGAGACGTGTTTTACAAAAATGCAAATACATAACGCGAAGAAAATTGAAGAAAAAGCCTTGGTTAACTGTGCGACATAAGATGAATCGATTACACTTTGCGGAAAAGAATATTTATATGCGAAATAAATAGCGAAGAATAATATGTACGGATGAAAAGAGGTTTAACGTAGATGGATCCGATGGTCTGAGTTACTATTTTCACGATATGCGAAATGAGGAACAGTTTTTGAGTCGTCGGCAAATGGGAAGTGGTGGTGCGATGATTTGCTGTGGTATCGGGTACTATGGTAAAATGGAAATCAAATTTATAACAGGAAAAATGAATAACAAAATGTATTTGAAAATGACTAAGGAACAAATAAACGCGTACGCCACCGGAATTGCTGGAGAGAAGTTTATTTTTCAGCAGGATAATGCAGCAGTACACACTGCAAAAGTAGTAAAAGAGTATTTTTCTCTAGAAAAAATTTGCGTTTTGGATTAGCCAGCAAGGACAGCCGAACTTAACATTACTGAAAATTGTTGGGAAAATCTTCTCCGAGCTGTATATGCAAATGGCAGACAATTTGGAAATATTGCCGAATTAAAATAATGTATTCAAGACGAGTGGGAGCAATTAAAGAAAAAAACTATTAAAACACTCTATAAATCTTTGCCAAAGAGAATGATGGCTGTTATAAAATGTAAAGCTGGAACCACACGATTTTAACCTCTTAGGCACTATGCGCCACTATAGTGGCTTTCGCGGATGTCATCTTCTTGTACGACGCGCCATTATCATATCTTTAAGAAAAATTATAATTTTATGATCAAACACTTCATTCCAATTTACTCGTGTAGAGAACAGCATTATCCGTCACACATTGCAGTGCTGTATCGTTTACACGTAATTCGCGCTGAACTCTGAAGTTAAATATGCTATCATTTTGTCCCACTATATTTTCTTAAATGTTTTTTTTTTAATAAAATTGTATAGACTGGCGAAATTCAATTAAATTTCATTGAATTCATCAAAACGAAACCTTGGTTGTAACGTTAATTAAATAAAAATTAGGTTAATTTTAAAGTGTGCTATCTGTTCGTCCCGGAGTGTAGTACCTCTTCTAAAATTGTCACACAGCAGGTTTTTAGATACGACAATTACAGAGAGAATGGAGTCGTCCACCTGATGATTTCGTCATTTCGCAGTTTCGCAGTCGCGGCGAACTCTCGGCAAGGATGGTAGACAGTAGATTCGCTCACTCAATCACCGAAACCTCGCAATCTTGTTGCCGTTACAATCAACATCTGTCACGATTGCGAACGATCGGCTCGCGGCCAAACTTCTTTTCTATTCGTTGAAAAAAAGTCGACAGGGTACAACCTATCGGGAAATACGGGCTTCGCTGGCACGTATTCGAAAGCGATCGCGGTCACGCATCGTGCCGAGCGGACAGCGTGTGGATATTTCATAACTTCGCGCGGTGATTTATTGCGTGCCCGGTGATTTTTCATCGGAGAAGCTACAAAATGAAGTGATTGATTGCGATCCGCGAAGAAGCGCGACTGAAGGAGGGAGGACGGATTTTATTTATTACGAGTGGCCCAGCCGCCGCCCCCCGTGTCAATGAAAGACGCCATAGTAGAATTACGTATTTACCGATATGCGAACGCTTTCGCGCAGAATTTGTTGACGCCGCGGAATCCGCGAGGTAACGACGCTGATTTATTATCGCGATTCAACGCACAGATCAAGTCTCATGCTTACAAACAGCCAGCGAACGATTGCCTCCGAATATATGCAGTCGAAGAAATCAGTTATGCGGTACACAATTTACGTTTCGATAAACAGACAACACGATTCTTACAAATTGATACATACGAAAACTAAAAATCATCCAAATCGATTGCGACGAATACAGGAACCACAAATCAATTCGGTACTTTTCTCAATAAATTTAATAGATTAGAAACAATGCGTCTTCAACATTCGTTAATTTAAAAGTGTGTAAGAAGTTTGTGTGCACTCTTTGTCAGGGCTCAAGCGTTTGGCGTAGGAACGGGTTCAAACGAACGTTAACACTAGAACTACCAAACCAGTTAAAACGACTGGTTCCCGATTTTTTCATTTACAATTATTCAAGTTATAAAAACATTTTTACTAGAATGTTTCGAACGAATTTCTTCGTTCAGATATTCATTCGAAGCAGACATTAGGATAAAAATTGTACGAGATCCGAATGGATGCAATTTTGTCATTATTACAAAGGAATATATATCGGTCGGGTTTATTACGCGGTTGTTCTACTGTTAAAAGAGAAAATGTACATTTGGTTATATTTTATGTCCCGCAATGAGTTTAGAGTATTATTATATTGCATAAAAATCTGCACACAGATAATGATAACCGGAGACAGTGTCGTTACGTTGTTGCAAGCAAATGTTATAAACAAAATTAAAACACGGAGGCTTCGTATGTATGAACGTTCTAATTAAGATGTTACCATTAATACGTTTCTATAAACAGACAACACGCTTCTTACAAATTGATACATACGAAAACTAAAAATCATCCAAATCGATTGCGACGAATACAGAAACCACAAATCCATTTGGTACTTTTCTCAATAATTTTAATGTATTAAAAATAATGCAACTGCCCGTATAAATGCTTTAACCCCTTGCCCTACAATAACGAGTCAGACTCGTGATCAAGATTTCGAACTGAATCTTCTAAACATGTATTTCCTTAATTTTCTCTAAACGGAAATAACATTTTATTTAATTGTTGATCGTGTACGGTCATTGGAGAATAGATAGACCCGCAGTAACTACAAATTTGTCTTTCCGCGGAGGACAAAGGAAGTCCAGTCACCCTTATTGTAACAACAACAATGTGTTAAAACGTCTAAAGACGTTATTCGCTTTTTCACAATATATTTCTTACAAGTAAATATCAAAAAATTGGCGGTCTATAAATTTAGGTAAACCGAACTGCAATTTAGTAAAATTTCATACTAACCAACGGTATTATTTCGCAGATAGGAATAACAAATTTCTTGTAATTACAAATGTGTCATTCGAATCGGAATAAAGTGCGGTGAACGGTGTCGCAAAATATTGTGTCAAGACGGGACAATAAAGCACGCAGGATGCAAATGCGTAGTGGTGGCAAGCAGAGTCAGCCCAGCCCGATATAAAAACTGAATTGATACCGAAAAAAGACGAGTCAAGGAAGGGAGCACAATGTGAGAGTCACGATACCGTGTGTGTCGGCGATGAAAATGTGCCGATGATAAATGTTACTTTTTCTCCGACAACGGGCGAACGCCGTTAGCGTTTCCGTACGATTCATCACTGGTAATTAACCGTAAAAGTTGCCCAAACGCACGTGCATCGCACGGCATAGGGGTTTGGGGGGAGGAGAGGAATCACACGATTGCATGCAGCGGGTGGGACAGGGGCGTGACAAAGAAAAGATCGAAATGACAAATAAACGACTGGCAAACTGACATAGAATGAAGAAATTTGGTACGTTCAACTCCCTTCTCTCCACCCCAACACTCGAAAAAAACATACTCCCGCGACTTTCTGTATGAGACACGTATCGGAGACGCAACGGGATACGCGATGTCGTGTTATTCTTCCTACAAAAAGAATCGAGCAACATTTAGTGATAGAAGGTCGGTGTGAAAAGTATTCGTACAGCGACCAATTTCAAATAAAACTGTGTGCGTAAACTTCAGATGTAAATTTTAAGCGACAAAAATGATTAATAAGTATTCTTGGGTATTTGTAGGAAAGATTTCGTGAAAACTAAATTTTATTTTCTTCAAGATTAACAAAAATATACATTCAGCATAGATAAACGTAAGAAATAGACGCACAGAAAGTATTCGTACAATTAGGAATAATGAAAAATAAACTATAAAAATACAATATATTTTTTATATTTTAATAATTTCTAGGATTGCCTTTGGATTTTATAATAGCTTCAAGTCTTCTTGACATGGAATTTACTAAGTTATATGTTACAGCCGGTGTTATTTTGTTCCACTCCTCTAATAAAACGATTTTTAAACTTTCTTTCGATGAAATATTATGATTATGTATTTTTTGTTCAAGATAATCCCATAGATGTTCAATGGGATTGATATCTGGCGATTGAAGCGGCGTTTGCAAGTATTTTGATGTGTTATATAATACCCATTGCCTTGTATTATGTGCAGAGTGCTTTGGATCATTGTCGTGGCTGAATAGAAAATTGTCTTTAAGACCTATTTTATTTGCATTTTCATGGAGATGGTTTTTCAAAATATCAATATAAACTGTATGGTTCATAATACCGTCAATAAAATGTATAGACCCCACTCCATTTGCACTCGTACAACCCCAAACTGATACAGATCCACCGCCGTGTTTTACAGTCGGTTACAAATTTTCTTTTCTGAATCGTGTATTTTTCTTCCTCCACACTGTAAATTTATTTTTAGAGCCAAATATGTCGAATTTGCTTTCGTCAGTAAAAATTACTTTATTCCAATATTCGATTGGTGTATTAATATGTTGTTTAGCGAATTCTAATCTTTTCTTACGGTTAGTTTCGTTTACAAAATGCTTTTTTTCGTGCTACTCGACCATGGTATTCGCTACTTCTTAAATAGTCACGCACAGTACTAGCTGACACACTTATGCCGTCGTTGCTTTTAAGTTCTGTTGCAATTTGTTCGGTAGTTATACGTGGATTCTGTTTCACTTTACGAATAATTAGTCGTCGATCATACTTGTTTATCTTACGCGGACGGCTACTTCTTCTCTTATTTGAAACAGTTTTTCGTTCTCCGAATCTGTCAATTATACTTTGAACAGTATACCTTACTTTATTCGCTATGCAGGAAATTTCACTAAGTGATTTACATTGATTGCGTAATCGAATAATGATTTTTCGCCCTTCTTCTGTCGTTTCGCACCTTCTGCAACCCATGTTGTAGTATATTACAAATTTCAAACCTGCTTCTGTTAGTACTCTGTACAGACTAATTATCTTTGTTGTTATTCGTCACATTCAGCTGGTACCGCCACAGACGACAATTACTAAATAAGTGTTGGATATGCAATAAATTTTCTCATGCAAGGTTGATCAAGAATAGTCGAAATGTTGTTGGGAATTTTCACATAGACACATAGAGTAAAGGCGTTCGTTCACTTTCGAAATAAATTGGTTGCATTGGTCGCAAGATGCGATTCGAGTGGTTGTGTTTGTCCATCGGTCGCTTGTCTTGCAGGACAATTAGAAACATGAAAACAGAAGAAATCAGGTCGAACACCCGAGCGATGCCAGGGGCGAAATGCGTGTTTCGGGGCAGCAATCGCGCGTGAGACGGAAATTTAAAATGGTCCCGGTAATTATTTTTCTACCGACCACGCGACGAAAAAAGAGAGCGCATGAAGACTCGAGCAAAATGTACAATTCCGCGCGATAATCTTCGTTGATTATGGACGACTAGACTGCAGGAGTATATGCAAATTTACATTCGTACAAGGAAGCAAACACGGACTCCAATTTAATCTAGCTGGCTAATGCTTTCAGCGAGCGAAATGTAATATGGAAGGAACTGTATTAAGTTTCACTCAAGTTTGTATGTGTAAGGCTTATTTTATGTATAATACTGTATTTTATATGCTCGTTACCGTGTACAATCGACGGCGCGTTATTAATGGCAATAATAGCAATCGTTTCTGGGCTAACATGTCAATCAGAGCAAGAAAATTAATCGTAGACGAAGTTTGAGGTAAATGTAATTGAATCAGTTTTCTCAAATCGATACAATACGATATACTAAAGTGTTGAAGAAATAACCAATGGAGCTGTGGTGCGTTTCATTCAATTCTGCATTATGCGAGGAGACCTGCATATTTTATATGTGCTTGTAACTGTACGAAACGCACAGTGCGCTATTAACAATAATAATTGTGTTATGGCACACAACGTAGGATGAAAATTCATATGGACGGTTTTCGAGATACATAAAAATGGATCAATTCTTTGTCGTTACTTTTTTTAGTGGAAGAATGCAAAATTTTAGAATGACTAGGGGAACTACGAGTGCCCCGTATAGCAACGCAGTTGTATCGTCACGTCTGCACGCGATAACCGTTTGCTTGGAGCTCGACGAACAGGTTGATGAACTTTCGCAGCCGATTCGCATTCGTCGAGTGTGATTTAGAAGTTTCATTTTTTTATCCCCCTTTTTGAAAATATTTTGAAATCGCATTGCAATTGTTTGCCGAATCCTAACCATGTAGATAACATCGATAAGTTTCTGTTTTTATAGGTGTTTCGATTAACCCTTTGCACTCGAATGGTGATTCTGGGGCACCACTAAAAATTGCAACGCCATTATTTGAAATAATTTATACATCACTATGCTTGCATCTAAGAAAGTGATAATAATCACACTGTTGCAAAGACGAATAATAGTAAAAATCTGAATATACATAAGAGGAAACAAATTACGTAAAGTGAAATTTTCGAGACGGAAAGACATGCCTTGGTTTTGGTGAAACAGCTTCGAGCAAAGGGTTAAATACAGTGGCTCACGAAAGTATTCGGACACTCTTCAAACCTAAATAACTTTTTTAAGATTGAACCAAACGTCTTGACTTTTCTTGAGCAATTAGTTGTAATAATTTAATAAATGATGTGAGAAATGAATTTTGTAAATATTGGAATTTTTTCCCGCGTCAATCGATTTCAGTGAAAGTTTTAGCATGCGTGTAACTAACACAGTTCTGAAAAACGCATATTTTAAATTTTCATTACGAGTTGAAGTAAAAATGTTTTAAAAAATGTCTTTTCTACTTTTCCACGTAATTTCTACGAATTACAATTATTTCAAAATTATTTTTGCATATCATTTAGTAAATCAATGCTTCTAGGTTCTCCAGAAAAGTCAAGTCGTTTGGTTCAATTTTGAAAAAGTTATTTAGTTTTAAAGAGTGTTTAGTGTTTAAAGAGTGAAATTTTCAATTTCATAAATCATTTATGTTATGAACATAATTATGGCAATTCTTTTTTGCATATAATTATTCTGCGAACTTCTTGAATAATATAGATTATTGTTAGAATTGAAATTGATATTTGCATGAATTATAAACAAATGATTTTATCAAATACTTTACACCGATAAGGAATTATAGATTTGTAATTGTTACTGTAGTGAAATCAACAAAAATTAAAAGCAACGACTGTTCGTTGACATTAAGAAATTTTTTAGTATTTGTTTTTAACAAACAATACGACGCAGAAACGAATCGTGAAGTGTACAAGCTTCTAGAAAATTAATTTTACTGAAAAAGATGTTACTTCTGGACTTAATACTTCGGTGATGGAAAAGTTCAAATAACTTGGAAGTATCAGGAGACGCTGCAATCGATGCTTTGATAGACCATTATTACGGACTTGCTAATCATACTAAACTGAGCAGCTCCTTAACAATTCATGGTCAAGCCGATTTCGTTGAACTTTCCCTAACCACTACTTTGAATTGTCACATAATTCATGATTTTAACCTAATTTCATGATTATAACTAATGCAATATGCTACACATCATTTGTATTTCAATTCCTTTAATTGACGCATCGGAATGGCCTATATTTATTTCAAACTCTGTACTTACGCGATCACGTGCAACTAGACCGTGGATTATGATAACATCGTGCTATAATAACGGCTAGTACATAAATACATCAAACGAACCGTTTCAACGAATGTTAGCAGACATTTAAATAACGATCAAGAGTTTTACATCCAACGATGAAAATCACCGAATAATAGAATGTTACAACTAAACTAGTTTCAGAATAGTCTCAAATTACAATAAAATACCACAACGAAAATTGAAGTAAGTTATCGTGATACACAGGATGCAATTGAAGTTTAAAAACATAATTTTTGTGTCATCCCAACCAATGGTATCTTTTACAACAGAATAATTTGCGTATTATCTGGTAGTCCAGTCCTTCTGTCATTTAAAACATAACAAATATGCAAGTTGCTTGGGCTAATTTGAACAAAGTTATTTCGGTTCAAAAGTGTCTGGAATATTTTCGTGACCGACCGTGTGTAGTACCGATCGTTTGGTTCAAGAACTTGAACCCGTTTCAAAACTTCCACATGCTCGGTTTCAGGAGCAGGATCATTATCGATTAGTATTTCGTCGCGGTTTTCTGATTTAGGGAATTCGCGAACGTAGTTTTTTAATTGCACGTGGCTTTGCGAACGACAGGTTGCAGGCGGCGTCGCATTCATTAAGTACAACGAAGAAACGTTAAGGGCGCGAGCCGAGGTACATTTATCGTCCCCGTGAAAGATGGATGATGAAAGAAACATAGATACGAGTTAAAAGGTCGTCGCTGGTATTCGCATCGGTATAGTCGAAGCATTGCCATAATTTACGGTACCGTGTGTCCCATTCAACCCCGTCGCGAGATCCTATCGCTCCGTAAGTGTCTGGCTGCACTCTCGCGGCCAAGCATGCACCGGGGTTTCACCTGCACACACCACCTACAGCCGTCTAAGCCGGAAACGCAGTTTAACAATTCCACTTCGGCTCCCCCCGTGAAAATGACTCGCGGTTGCCGTGCGTTGCGTATGAGAGAAACTTCGGCTGATCTTCGCACGACATATACCACTTTCCTTCGACATGTACATTGGCTAACGAAAGTATTCGAACGGTCAGATTTCTTATCGTTAGCACATGAAATATGTATGTTGATCCGAAATGTTTAAAACAATTTAGTGTCTATAGCAAGAGAGAAGTCCCAAGATTATGTTAGTAAAAGTAGAAAATAATTCAATCATATATACAGTATTTACAATATGTTTATTTGAAACACGCACCAGGCATGGATAACAAAAGTATTCGAACGCCACAAATATTGTTACACTTTCATGTATTAACATTTTGTAGGACCACCATTGGCATTGATTACTTCTCTTAAACGACGTTCCATACTATGTACTAGCGTTTTTGTGAAACTGGTTTCAATAGAATTCTATATTTCAGTTATTTTATTCATTAATATTTGTTTCGACATAGTATGATATTTATTTAGTCTTTTTCTTCTTGGTAGTGTTTAACATGCGTGGTGTATTATAAATGATCCATTCTTTCACGATCAAAGTTGTGTGCTTGGGATCGTTATCTTGTTGGAAGTAAAAGTCTTCTAGTAATCCCAGTTTTCTGGCAATGTCTTCTAATTATTTTTTAAAATATTTAGGTATTTATATTTATTAAGTGTACCATCGATGAACATTAATTTTCGAGTCCTATTAGCTGCCATACAGTCCCATACCATGATATTGCCACTTTCATGTTTCACTGTTTGTTTTAAACGTTTTGCTTGCAACTCTGCATTTGGTTCTCGCCATACATAATTCCGACCATCTGAACCGAAGATATTAAATTTCGATTCGTCTGAAAATATGACTTTGTTCCAGGAGCAATATAATTTTTTGCGAACTGCAATCTCTTTCGTTGATTTACTTTATTAATGTAAGGCTTCTTCTGGAACCTCTGCCGTGATAATTATTATCCTACAGTAATCGTCGACACAATCGAGGGTGAACCTGTTTATCAAACATTTCTGCAACCATATTTGCCAATTTGGGAGCAGAAGTTTCAGGATCTCTTTTTATTTCGCGAATTATAATTTTCTCTTCTCTGTTTGTCAATTTTTTCGGACGACCTGAACGAGCTTTATTAGCAACAGTTTCTTGATTTTCAAACTTCTTTATTATATAGTGCACTGTATATTTACCCCTCTTTACAATTTTTGCAATCTCGTTATAAGATTTTCCATCTCTATGCAGTTTTAATATTATTTTTCGTTCACAGTTGTATGTTTCTGACTTTTTCCTATTAATATTCGTTAATACTTTATGATCACGTGCACCCTCTATAGGCCGAATTTTGTTTTTAAATATAGAAAAGTGTATGCAACGGAAAATCAACAATTATGAACATATATATATGCAGACTAAAAGAAATTTACTAGTTTAAACAATTTTATTATAATTTATTACTTTGTAACTTCGCAGTAACAACGGCTTACGATGTTTGCACTTCTGTGCATAAAAGCTTAAGCGTGAAATTCCATAAAACAGTTTACACTTGGCGTTAAATATAGATATACGATGAATTTGGAACAATTTATTTTTGGAACCCCTTTATTGGATCACACTGCAGTGCATATGCATTGGTACAGTCAACTATATCACTTATAATTTCACTGTCAAATAGTTTTCGAAAATGGATCACAGGAGAGAGTAGGATCCTTTGGGGTCTTCAAGGCAATATCCTTTCCCAGGACGATGACAACTATTATTCGTCTGGGATACTGATTGCTAAACTATTTTTTGTGGTACTGAATTTTCCTCATCCGATAATGATTCGATACTAAATTGATCGTCACTGTCAATAATGCAAACCCAAAGCTATTATGTACGCTTTGTTTTGTTTAATAGATAGAGTATACTAGAATAGACAGAAGCACAAATAATGTAAATTACACAATATGGTTCCGTTAATTTCTATACGGAGACAACTTGCAAGGCATTTACTTTGATGCTCCAGGTTGACGGTTCTGCCAACCGTTATCAATATTGTTAATTGTTACCTCAGAGGTATTACATAATTTAGACGTATACGTTACCTTATAAAAAACTAGAATCACTAGGTAAAATGTCGATATATTAATACTTTACCGACCATCGATTGTTTCAGAATCTTTTAAGGTCCACAGTCCATGATTGGAAACGTTTCAACCGATCTTTCAACGCTGACAGGAATTTTTATTGCAAATCACCTGGACACCCTCGGTAACGTTACCTAATAATTTCATTAAAAATTACAAAGTAAAAGCAATTTTTAAGTTTCATTTTGTTACAGCACAATTATCGAAATTCCTATTAATAGCCTTCCGGTCGATAAAGTGTTAACATGTAACTTGAAAATTGCATTGCCCCATAAAGGGTTAATTACGAACAAAACTCTCCTGATACAATGTTTTACGAATTTGCTGGCTATTGCGAGTATAATGAACATTCAGTCTCTCGAATCCCGCCGCACATGTTACGACTTACGTTTTGCTCTTAAAATCGCAAATTTTTTCTCCTCAGAAATATTATCATTGGTTTCTTTAAAAATATCCTCCTTATTCTTTAGAAAACACTCTCTTTCACCGTGAAGCAACTCATCGTACTTTATACGACCGATTCAACTGTCTGAATAAGTTCTTTCTTCCCGTTATAGATTTACTTGCAATATTTCTCGCTTCATTGATTCACTATCGACTTTTCTCTTCTTTTGCACCAAAGGGTTAATTTCTTTCCGTTTAGTAAATAAATAAAGATCCGCAGGCTAGCTGTTACACGGGAGAAAGGAGTTTTGCGCTTGCTTTCAGAAGTTCGGCTGATTTTCTATGCCGCCCGCGAGGACGTAACGGCGACGTAAACAGCGCGTAATTTTCGTCAAAGCTTGTGTTTCAATTTCTCCTGATATAAAGTTTATAATTCACGTTGGAGAGATATGCATCGATGTGCAACGGCTTTGCAATATCACGAAGCCGCATCGCCTGGAAAGATTTAATCATACGTGCACATTCTATTTCTGGCTCGGAACGAATGCAATATTTAAAGGCTTAATCATTCGTCTCACAAAGCTAATATGTGTCCTTGGTTATATTATCCACCATAAAGCGTCAAAGTTTAACGATTGCACACAGTGCACGCTCCCGATGCAATATATTACATGGAAAAAAAGCGGGAGGTAGGAAATAAAAAATCACTGCATCCACGGACAGATGAAAGTCAAAATATGGGAAACAATTTCATTTCTGAATGGAGAAAAATGCACCGATTTACCTTGCTTTATTACTAAAATGCATTATTGCCTTTTTAAATCAAACGCACTGTCATCTTCGCAATCCCTATAAATTAATCTCCGCACTTTATGCATTTTCCTTTTTCTCTATTTCAATTAAAGCACCTGAAATCTTTATGAGAACATCGAATCGGGCGAAGTGCAAAACAGCGGAAACGGAAAAATTTCAGGATAGTATTTTATCGTGAAATATTATGAAACTCCTTTTTTTTCTACAATTCGTACAAAATATTTTTGCACAAAGATTCGCAGTCTGTCTATAAGCATCTTCAATCTATTTGTAAACGTAAAAACGACTTGAGCAATCGTTTAAAATGTACGTTGCACGAGAAAATAAAATTTTAATTACACTTTGATAATACTGAAGCAAAATTTTCTTTGGTTTCGTTGTTGTTGATATAATTTACATAGCTTTCCTCCGACCAAATGATGTAGAAGTCTCTAAATTAAATGGACAATTATTGTGAAGTACCTTAATTAAATCAATTAAAAAATCCTCGAATGAGTACTGTTTGCTTCAATTAAATTAGCCAGCAAAGATTCTTTTAATGTAGCTGCTTCGGCGGAAATAAAAGCATCCGGTGGCTTAATGAAAGCGAAAGTTACACTAAATTAATTAAAATCGAAACAACTTGTTACCAGAACAACTCGAACGAAATCGTCTACGTCGATCGAGTCGAGTGCAATAGAAACTTTCGTCACTACAATCAGCAACAATAATTTCCATTTCAAGTATCTCGTCATCCAACGAAGTCATCCAAAAATTCATTCCGATCAAACAAATATACGATTGAGAAGATGAGATTCGAGCCTCGCTCCTTATAAACTAGCTCCATCTTGAATTCCAATATTAGAAATTCTTATCTATCATAAAATCGCCTCAATATCTTTCTACATCCTTCTATAATTATTATTAGTAAAGCACAAAACTTCTTCAAAATTAAACATTTATGTTTCACTTTTCAAACGATTTTCTCGGACGCGATTCATGATACTTATTATTAAAAGAAAGTTATGCTACTGTACATTCTATTAACACTTTACCATCCGACCATTATTTTAGAATTCTTCAAGGCCATGGTTCATAATTGAAAACTTTTTAATGGATCTCTCATCGTTGACAGTAATTTTTATTGCGAATCAACTGGACACCCTCGGTAACGTTACCTAATAATTTCATTAAAAATTACAAAGTACAAGCAATTTTTAAATTTCATTTTGTTACAGCGCAATTATTGAAAGTCCTATTAATAGGCTTCCGGGCGGTAAATGTTTTGCAGTTGCGGAAATTTTCGGATGTACTTCTTTAATGACGTATACCTTACAATAAGTATTGTATGAAGTTTTAACACTTTGACTGCCATGTCACCCACATGTGGGTGACAGAATTATTTGTCCACGTTTAAAAGTATATTTTTACATTAATTTATTTTACATTATTATTAATTTATTTAATGTCTGGAGATTACAAGATGATTGAAAGTGACCATTCGTCATACATTTTGAATTTTAACCTTGTTGCTTTATTAAATAAAGTACTTTGCTTTTGTGAAATTTCTGACGTTGCCAGTTCGGCAGTTAAAGTGTTAATACAACACTTCAAACAATGTATATCGTTGGATTTATTGTTCCGTAGTTCTAATGTTAAAATTGCTTGGAGTGCAAAGGGTTCAGCCTGAGACGAAGTTTGATATTCCGAAAAAAAGAGCAAACGTTGAAAATAGCGTTCAATTTCGTTCTGGGACTATAAACGCAGAAAATCTGATTATATCATAAAATTGAACAGCATCGGACGCCGAGCGATTTCCGGGCTTATTTTTTCCATCCGTCGGACGATTGAATTTTGTTCTAGGTCATTTAGACCGTAAGATAGCAGCCGGGTTAAAAAGAGTGACTACGTCGCACTGATCGATCCCCGTTTTCCCGGGAAAAGCAGTCTGTTGGTCTTCTGCTCAGAGGAGATTCGACGTCGCTCGATTTGAGCGTCGTAAACGAAACTGAGATTGATAAGGACGCTGTTTGAACGAGACGCCTCCGTGCGTCGGGTTTTATCGGACGTAGATACGTTTAACTCATTAGCTTTGGAAGTTTAAGTGTAACCGTGACGTACTCCTGCTGGTAACGAGCGGCTCGCTCGAGAAATTCATTTTGGAGGCGGGCTAATTGTTAATTGCACTTCAAGGATAGCTTCGACGTTTCGTGATAAACTCTGGATACGGTATACGCAGAGAGAGAGAGAGAGAGAGAGAAAGAGCCGCACATACGTGCAGCTGCATCGTCGATGGGGGACGGTATTCCGACTTGCCTTCCAAAGTTTATCTGATTCTTTTCCGTGAGAAAAGTTCGAGAGTTAAATGAAGGACTACGATTCGGTTACACGACATCACCTGCCCGTTCTATTAAGTCCTTCGGAATGAAAGCGTAAAACTATTCGCAAAGATTTTAATTAATCGGCGAGTTTGCCACCGGACGGACTCGACTCGAAGCTAATTGAAATATTTGCTGTATTTTAATTGTGACCAGCCGCAAATAAAGCCGACCGTCAACCTTGTTTGTCGAACTTTCGGCGAACGATCGAAAATCTGCATCTCGGGCGTCGAAGGTGCGGTATGAAACAGTATTTTAAAGGAAAATAGAAATATCGAATAGTCGGAAAAGTATTGAGAGATTTTTGTCATTTTTTAAATTAAATATTTCTTTTATTCAGAATTAATTTTAGTCAAGTATCTATGACTTTTTGCCATTTTTGTGGTAGAGCCATAATCGGAATGGAACTTGTGTGGTTTATCGGTTAAAAACTTGGCCAAGTGATTTTCACAGTCCCTTTTTGAATCCAACTTTTTACCATCAAGGTAGTTTTGCACAGATCGAAACAAACGATAAACTGATGGTGCAAGGTCTGGGCTATAAGGTGGATGCATCAAAGCTTCCCAGTCAAGCTATCTCAATTTTTGTCGGGTCATCAAACTTGTGTGTGGTCTGGCGTTATCATGATGGAACACAACACCTTTTCCGTTGATCAATTCTGGTCAGTCTTTTTTAATCGAAATACAAAGTGGCCCAGCTGCAATTACTCGCGTATCCGTTGTTTTGTGGCACGACTCGCCAATCTAACGAATTGTATTGGCCAGTGAAGGCAAGGGGATGTTTTAACGGCGATGCAGTGGTGCACCGCACGCATTGAATTATGTCAGACTAATCCGATCGGTTCTTTTATTTCTCGTCGTCACTCTCGACTAACACGATCGGGAACAGCTAGTTTACCGGGCACGTATCGGTTTTTACAGGAAGAGATAGACTCGCGGATCTTTATGCAAAATTTTCTACGCGAATTGCAACGAACAGGAGCCAAGTCTTAATCGATAACATTCCGATGGCTCCTCTCAAATGACACTAAAAATTGCCGTACTATTGGATAGTCGAAAAAGTATTGAGAGATTTTTAACATTTTGTGATTAAATGCTTCTTTCACTCAAAATGAATTTTATTCAAGTATATATTGGCCATTATTATCTACGACCTTTTGCCATTTTTGGGGTAGAGCCATAATCCCATAGGAACAAAACTTCTGTGGTTTATCGGCTAAAAACTTGGCTAAGTGATTTTCACAGTTGTTGTATGCGAAGGTGTCACGTCGGTGATACCTTCTTCTCAGTGTACGGTATCGTCACTGAGCACCTTTGTTCGCGTAATAATTACACGATAGTCTGTGGTTGCGGTTTTCTTTATTTTTACTTTGTACAGTGTCGCGATTTCTGTTCTGTTCGTGATGTCTGTATTCGTCTGTTTGCAATTTCTTGTTCGTGTTGTCTCTGAGATCTAGTTTGTAGCTTCGTGTTATCTCTGTGTTCTCTTTTCTATCTGTCGATTCTTGTCGCGTTCTGTCCGTTGTCACCTCGGTTTTGTCGTCATTGGTTGAGGGTAGTTTTTGGTGGAGGAATTTAGCGTTTTTTAATTGGTTGTAGGAATGATGGAAAGAGCGTGCTTGTGGGGGTATATCTGAAGGAGTGGGAAATTGTTGGTGCTTGACGGAGTGTCTCGGAAGGACTAGGAAATGGTGTCGATAAGGGATTAACGTCGTTTATTGCAGGATTTGTCCACTGGTCTTCAAGTGCGTTGCACGTGGGTCTGTTCACGTGCGTCGCACGTGGGGTCCGTTCGTCGGAGTCAAAATTGTCCGTGTTCGGCGCGGTCGTAAGTCGCGCCTTCTACCTGCCTTTTTATTGTAGGGCTTACAAGTTTCTGTATGCGGGGTTAGGCACAGACAACCTTCAGTGTTGCCGTCGCAACAACAGTCCTTTTTTGAATCCAACTTTTTACCATCAAGGTAGTTTTGCAGAGATCGAAACAAACGATAATCTGATGGTGCAAGATCGGATCTATACGATGGATGTATCAAAACTTCCCAGTCAAGCTCTCTCAATTTTTGTCGGGTCATCAAACTTGTGTGTGGTCTGACATTATCATGATGGAACACAACACCTTTTCTGTTGATCAATTCTCGTTAGTCTTTTTTAATCGATTGCTGTAATCTGGTTAATTGTTGACAGTAGAGATTAGAATCAATCGTTTGACCAGGCGGTAGCATTTCACGATGGACACAGCATCACCTATCTTAGCTTCAATTCTGGTTTTACCACCGTTTGCGATGATTCACCGGCTTTTGTTCTTTTTCGATCATTGTTGTCGCATGTGATTCATTTTTCATCGCCGTTATCAATCTTTTAAAAAATGGTTTGATTTCATTACGTTTGAGCAATGATTCGCAGACAGAAACTCGATCCATCAAATTTTTCTCTGTTAAATCATGAGGCACCCGAACATCGAGCTTCTTTTTGTGTCCAGCCTTCTGCAAATGATCCAAAACGGTTGAATGACGAATGTTTAGTTCCCTAGCAATCTCATGACTGCTTGTATGCCGATCTTGCTCAACCATTTGCATTATTTCATCGACTTTTTCAGCGATCGGTCGACCAGAGTGAAGCGCATCTTTAATATCGAAATTTCCAGAACGGAAGCGAGCAAACCATCTATATGCTGTTGCATTTGATAAAGCATCTTGACCGTAAACACCACAAATTTTTCCCAGGGCTTGTGCAGCATTTTTGCCTTTTTCGTAGTAAAATTTCAAAACACAGCGAATTCGTTCAGAAATTTCACTAATTTTCACACTGATATTACTTTTGACACGATTGACGAAATACAAAACTGTCTGCATGAAAATTGTAGACTGAAATGTCATCTCTCAATTGCGCGTCAGTATGACGCAATCTGATTGCCTGATATACTGTTAAATACTACTTTAGATATTCGTTTAATTCTTCGTTGTAAAAATTGAATTTAATGTCACGTAAGCTGCAAAGGGTGTATAGAAACATGTGGGAAAATTAGTTTAAAGTTCGCATTGTGGTTGTTTGTAAAGGGGGAAGAAAATAATGATCAAGCAACGAACGAATTAGTACACCTAATGCCATGGTTACGTTGAGTACATTATTCGTTTGAGTACGTCGCACGACACTCTCATTATACTGTTGAAAACCATACAGCCAAGGGTAGAATGTGAAAAAGCCACCGTATTCAGCAGTGCGAAAAATAATTAACGTGTTTATACGTTAGCCGAATATTTAAATCGCGGAAATGTTGCCTCGCCGTTTCGCTGCGAAACAATAATCGAGTTTTGAATACAGCGAGGAAAGTGTCGAGCGTCGAACGTTTGAAAAAAATTCACGCGACCCTTAGATTTTTAGATCCACGTAAATAAGAGGGACTTCGAACTCATTAAAACCTCCGACATTCTCGAAAGCGCGTGTCGCTAATGAAATACACGTTCCCGCCTTTAAATGAAGATCACCGCTTTCAAGCCCGGTATGAATGATGGGAACGAGTCTCGTCGAGTTGTGGAGCAACCCCCGGGTTCCTAACTATCTTCCCGTTCGCATCTTCCGCATTCTAAGCCCGTTTCGTATCTCGGAGCCGTGAGAGTAATTAGCCGCGGCGCGTCTATGATTGACAAATAGCAGGATATTTGCCCGAACGATTTTGCGTTTGATTGCGCCTAATTCGCAAACACGGGGAGCCGCTGTCAGCCGGCGCCGTTCCTGTTTGTATGCGCGATCGGCGCCGTTGAACCCTGCGATTCACCACTTCGCACCCCCGAAATCTCTCTACAGGTGAGCCTGATGGCACAGTCGTAAGCGAGAATAAACAGACGACAGTTACCGAACGCGCCAGTTTAATGCCTCTGATCCGGTTAGGCGAAAACCAGCCGATTTTCGATACACTCGTTCTCGCACACTTTCCATTCGCTGCTACCACCGATGGTAGTTCGGTAGATACGGTGTTACTGTGAAACTTGCCGACTACCCTCTGCTAATAATATTGTAGGATTTTCGGTAAAACAGTTACGGAACTCACGAATCGCAGTTTATCTAGCTCCCACGTAAACCCATGGAGCTCTCCAACTTTTCCTAATCTTCATAGGTATTTTTGGCCTCGCCGCTCCTGATTCTACACTCGGCCATCCTGCAATGGCATTCGTACCTCGAATGTTCGTCGCAGTATCGTCGTCTTTTGTATGCTTCCTTTTAGCGCCACCGACGCATAACTTCGCAAACTTTTCTCGTAATACGCATAGCTCATTTTATTTTTGTCTTTGTCTTTTATCATCATTCGATCGATGCTCCTGTAACTGATTAACTTTCACATAGAATTTTTCCACTTTTCCTAATCTCCACACAGTGACTCTTATTAATATTCGGACATCGTGCTATTCAAAAAATTGTTGATAGTTTCGATCGTTTGCAATAGTAAATTTGGAGTTATTGTTATATAATATAACAGAATATTCATTCTGGTTTGTAATAACATAAATTTTATTTGTTTGTTGTATATACTTTTCTTAATACCAAACAGTGAACTAAATTATGTCGAAATTTATCGTCGCAAAAATATTCGGGCAGATAACTTATTCTCGCATTTCTTGCGAATAACAACACACCTTTGCCGTTTTTTTACAAACATAATGTCGAGCAAGATGAAGAACACGCTTCACGATATCAGTTACTGTTCGAAAGCCGTTAGGATCAGTTAGAAATTCTAAGAATGGGACGAAAAAGAAAAAATACTTCATTTGACGTACGACAATTAGAAATATTTTACAGAGAAAACGTATCGGGAAATCGGTAATCTTCTAAAATTCTGTAAGAGTACCGTAGCTGATATTATACAGAGATATAATGAAGAAAATCGAATTAAATCAATTCCTCGGAAAGGCCGATCACAAAAGCTTGGCGACCGAGAAAAACGTATTATTTTGAGAAAAGTAAAAGTGAACCCTGGTTTAAGTGCTCCCAACATTAAGTGTTCAATTATTTCAAGAGATAGGAAAGAAAGTTCATCCAGATACAATACGTCGAGTGTTGAAAACAGATGGATATAATGGTAGAGCAGCGCGTAAGAAACCGTATATAAACGAGACGAATCGCAGAAAAAGATTAGCTTTTGCAAAACAATATATTCATGAGGAAAAAACTTGGTGGAATAATGTAATTTTCGCTGATGAAAGTAAATTTAATCTGTTCAACACTGATGGACGAAAATTAGTATGGCGTAAACGAAATCAGGAGCTTAACTGAATAAATTTAAATCCAACAATAAAGCACGGTGGTGGAAGTATTACGGTGTGGGGTGTATTTCAACTAAAGCAGTTGGACAACTGGTTTTTATAGAAGAAATTTTAGATAAATTGAAGTATCTAAATATTTTAAAACAAAATCTTAAGAAAAGTGCGATCACAATGGATATAGAAGACACATTTAAATAATATGAACATAATGATCCTAAACATAAAGCCAGAATAGTTCAAGATTACCTTTTATATAATTGCCCAAAAGTATTACGTCCGCCACCACAGTCACCAGACTTGAATCCCATTGAAAATGTATGGAATCTTTTGGACAGGAAAATTCGAACAACACCGATAAGATCGATGGAAGAATTAAAAAAACGATTAATTGAAGAATGGAGACGTATACCGCTAAGTTACTTACAAAATGTTATAGACAATATGCCTAAGCGGTAGCGACACGTAATTAAAGCTAAAGGCTATCCAACTATTGGTTATGTTAATAATTTTCATGTTTAAATGGTATAGTTTGTCAAGCGTCCGAACATTTTTGCGACGATAAATTTCGACATAATTTAGTTCACTGTTTGGTATTAAGAAAAGTATGTGCAACAAACAAATAAAATTTCTGTTATTACAAACTACAATGAATGTTCTGTTATATTATAAAACAATAACTCCAAATTTAATATTGCGAACGATTGAAACTAGCAACAATTTTTTTAATGGCACGATGTCCGAATATTAATAAGAGTCACTGTAGGTATTTTTAATCTAGCTAGTACTGATTCTACTCTCTGCTATCCTGCAACGACATTCGCCCGCGAATGCCTGACACAGCGTCAGCGTTTTTTGTATGTTTGGTTTTAGCGCCATCAACAACAACCTCGCAAACTTCTGTCGTAACTCGCGACGTTCACTTTATTTTTGTTTCCGTCTTTTGTCGTCATTAGCGCCATCGTGCAGTGAGAGGCATTTCCCCCACCAGGACCGTGCAATTTACAAATATAATTTACAAATACATCACTTTAGCACTTTGACTGCCATGTCACCCACATATGGGTGACGGATTTATTTGCACGGTTGCTAAATCAATTTTTACGTTAATATATTCATTTGTACCAAAGTTGATGATTATACAGAAAGTGCAAGAAGATAGGAGAGCACGTCACGGCATACATTTCATTTCTTCAATTTTTATTTCAGTCAATATCTCATTCCGATTTTATAGAAATTTTGTGGCTGCTAGTTTGGCAGTGAAAGTGTTAGAAAAGAAAACCGTCCACATCGGTACTCGAACACGGTCGTCGCAATTTCCAGCATATGTTTTTTCTAATTTCTATACGTATTTCGTTTGTCCCTGCCTAGAAAAGTTGATTACTGCATCCTGTTGTCGAACACCGGACGTTTTCACTGTTAAAAATTATGGTTAGTAATTTAATTGACATTTCTTAAGAACTTCAAGCTAAATTTAAATGTTTCTTTGGTAATTATGCAGTTCTTCCTAGTATTGTTTACGCGTGCAGATTTCATTGCACACGAAATTCGTCAATAGATAGGTTAAACTGTTTAAACCATTTTTGAGGCGCTCTTTAACTGACAAAATCCTTCCCGCAAACACTGGGAATGCACTTCGCCGTACTTGCTGCCTGTACTCCTAGGTTTAAATTCAGAATGAGCGAGAACATGAATTTGTAATTTTTCTTTACTCGCGAAGGATCACTTAACGTACACTGTAAAATATGAGCGATGAAACGGAAATCACGAGACATGTGTATCAATGAAAATCTTTCGTTGTTGTGAACGTTGTGTCTTACATTTCGAAAGTAATTATTTTGTTTAAATTTATCGTTGCCAGGAGGACGGTAGGAACATTTTGTTGTGCCAGATAAATAAAACATGTTTGAATAATACAAGAAGGTCTATGATTCCATGTATGGCTTCAGTTTTTCGAGGATTGTAATGGTGTACATGAAAAATGCAACGGCTCTTTTCTTAAGTAGATTGAATCTTTAGAATATGGCGAGCAAAAGAATCAATAATTCTGAAAACATTTCAAATCTTTTTTTGTCACTTTGTTGTTCAGTGTACGAACAGCACTTCTAACACATATATTAGTTTCTTTAATATTAATAAGAGTATTATTTGCAATACATATTTGATTCCACAAGCATTCACAATGTATAGTTCGATTACCTACATATTATTCAACGCAAACTTGAAATTGTTATTCGAGAAACACAGATATTGTTGCCATTATTTGCGTATTGAAATTGTTGTGTATTTTATCTTCGTTTAGGAACGAATTCTATCGCGAAATTGCGAATGTATCTTCACATTCATAATTATATTTGTACAAAGTTGATGTCACAGTTTAAGGCATTGATCAAACAAATTGTTTATCGTTTGTCCCAAAAAAGATGTTCCAAATGAGTATTTATAAAATGACTATTACAAATAAATTTATCTCGATTAACAATTACGATGTAGTAATAATAAATGAATGTAAATAAAATTATGAATGATTCTTCACATTCATAATTATATTTATACAAAGTTGATGTCCCAGTTTAACACATTGGTCGAACGAATTATTTATCGTATATCAAGAAAAAGATGTTCCAAATGACTATTTCTAAAATAACAATTACAAATAAATTTATCTCGATTAACAATTACGATGTACACATAATAAATGAATGTTCAACATCGATTACTCTTCTATAGGAATTTAAATCAAAGTATTCCAATTACTATTTTTAGTACTTTTTACTTGAAATGTAAACAACAGGGGGCTAAGCACACTAAATTCGTATCGCAATAAAACTATTTCAACCACCGGACAATTGAGCCGATCAATTTCAAGTTAAATAAACAAATAAAACAGAAAAGTGCAGCGTTACATTCTGCGCTCAGCGTGTTGTCATTTTGATTTATACGTGTTGCCGCAATAAAAGACTTTCCCATTCGGTACGAACGTCGCGAAATAATATTACACGTTTATTGGTAACTAAAGTTTGTTTCGCAAAAGGTTGACTCGAATAAAATACAGTCGAATTGTTGGTGTACTTTTGAACAGAATAAAGGCTCGATATCATAAAACGGCTCGGAAGCTTCGCATACAGTTTGATATTGCCCCTGCGAATTGAAATGTTCAATTATTATCCGATTGAACAAATTCTCTGCGACACTTCTTTCATAAAATTTTACGTATTTGCTATTTACGCAACAGCAAAACTAAACCGATACTTTTGGCTTATTTATTTCAGCTCCAGACAATCGAATACAACTCTAACAAAAATTTGTTTAAAATGCCAAAGTTCGTTGTAACGTTCACGAACGTGCTTAAAGAAAATTGTTCAAAATGCTGACATTGATAATATATTTAAAAGTCGCCGAGGTTAGCGAAGGACCCACTGAAAATAGCTGCAACACTGTTTAAAACAATCTTTACATCGCTACATACTTGTGTCAAAGAAATTCGTAAAAATTTAATCGTTGCGAGGACGAATAATAATAAATAAATTTCGTATGCACAAGATGAAGTGTATCGTGTAGAATGAAAATATTCTAGGTTAGAAAAAATGCCTTGGGATTGGAATTAAAACAGCTTCGAGTGCAAAGGGTTAATACTTATGTACAGTGTATATTTTAAACCTACCCTTGTCTGCCACCGTGTTTGAGATATACGAAAATTTTAAATAAAGAATTATTTCGATAACAAATTAATTCAATGTACTTGTTATTCGTGGATTACGAATTAATTAAATTTAGATGCTGTTCCTGAATAACGAATAAACGTTTTAGCGTGTACAAGAAATAAATTAGTTGGATAACGAATAAATGGGTTAGTGTGAAAAACGAATAAATGAATCGCAGTCGATCTTACTCGGTACACTTGATTTGTCATTCGGAATAACATTCGGCGAATATTGTATAAAATGGGAAGCTAAAGCTCGTCATAGGCGTGTCTTGAAGACATCGCGGCACAGCGGCGCATTAAAAAAGGATATTGACTCCGTTTCAAAGTAATCCCATTTTCCCGGCTAAGTTAATTGACTTCGTTTGAAAGTGTCGTTCTGTGGAAAAAGAGGGGCCGCGTATTTTGCCCTGGCGACAGGTATCCTCGCAAAAGAACAACGTCAACGGTGTGAAAAAGGAGGTGTCGCGGCGGGGGCGGATGACACAAAGGCAGCACGCGGACTAGCCTAATGAAATATGCACCCTCCGCGTCGATCACGAGTGACTGCCGTCTAATAACCCGAAATACGCGATAAATCAAACACCAGTCACCGGTGTATGTAATCAATCGAATCAAACCGTCGACGGTCCGCATACTCGAATCGATGGTGCAATTAATTTAAACCCCTCGTCCTTGACTGTCCGACGCGCCGTGTCATTCGCCGGCTCGAAAAACCATGACGACAAGTGTATCAATGTCAGCGTAGAGAACCACCTGTCACATTATGTGGTTTTTCGAGCACTTTTCACTGCGTGAATAACATTCAACTGTAACGACGGTCGTATGTGTTTATCATTAATTTGTTGCTAAAAGAAATTCATTCTTATCGTTGTACACAGTAGAATTTCTTTAACGCGAATCTATCAAAAACAAAATGGTAGTCTTCTTGTCTCCCACCTAACGCGTTAACTGCTACGATAATTTAACGCATTTCACGCAAGCTCCGCTTAGTTCGTCCAAAGAAAACATCAGAATTATTAGTAACAACCGTTAGTTAGACGATAATGAAGTTTTCTTCACGCAGTAGAGCCTACTTAATTTCAACACCGATAGATTGATGTTCAGTCATATTAATTTTATAATAATCATCTTTAACATTAGAACTACCAAACCAGTCAAAACGACTGGTCCCTACTTATTTCTTTCGCAATTACTGAAGTTATAAAAATGCTTTCATTAGTAATTGTTCGATGAACTTCTTTAATGAACCACATGTTAAAATAAAAACTGAATGTAGTTCAATAGTTCTAGTGTTAACCCCTTGCCCTACGATTTATTTTGTGGAAACAGTGACTAGATGTTCTTCGTCCTCCAAAGAACGATGAAAAGAACAGAAAAATTTTTAGTTACTGCGGGCGTAGCTATTCTCTAATGACTGTATACGAGCAATAATTAAATAAAATTTTATTCCGACTTATAGAAAATTAAAGACATACATATTGAGAAGATTCTGTTCGAAATCTTGATCACGAGTCTGACTCGTTGTTGTAGGGTAATGGGTTAAATAATTCCACGGTCCTGTGGTATTCTTTTACAGTATTCTTTCCGTAACCGTTGGAAAGATCTCTACCGTAACTGTCTAACATTTATCCCCACTGCTACGTATTCCTTCTTGAAATCAAGCGACAGACACGCTCAATGACCGAGCCAACAAGAGGTCGACTACCAGCGAATCTCGAAATGTAAAAACGTAAAATGTTTAAAATGAATACAAGTTAAATTGGCACACTTTCTGGATTTTTGGAAAATTTGTATCCACCGTACAGCTGTGTTATTACAATATTACAAATTGAACGGGGAAAGTATTATTTCGATGACACGCGAAATATTGTAAGTCGAACCGATCGTCCGAAAGTTTTGTTCGCCAACGTAAATGCTAAAGTTCGAAAGAACTGTATCGATTTTAGGGGTTAAATCGAGCCCCATAGATTCCCGGTGAAATTGCAGAGAAAAGTTATTAGGTTCGGAACGGAGCCAAGGTAGAAACGCATAAGCATAAAATTGAAAGGATAATCGGAACAACGGCGAGTGGTGGATGCTCGCGAATTAGAAGCCGCTGAGATACGCCGCCGCCATTATGCACACCTTGCGGTGTAAACGGCCAGGCTAATGACTTAGCACCGAATTATCGCGCGTCGCTCGACGTCCCCGTAAATCTACCGTTCTGGCTTCTCCCTAATTGCGCGAACCTTATTACCCAAATTAGTTACGAATTTGCTTAACGCCTGTAAAGAGATGCCGGTTCAATTAGAACGAACAACAAACTGTGGAACTTTTTCTTTTCATGCAAATCGTTGCTCGATTGGCAATGGTTCTCTTCTACCTCTAACTAAATAGAAATTCTTCGCATCGGATCGTTCAGGAAGTTCCGCGACCTTTTCGCCGAGTAAATTTCTTCATTTCATTTATTCTACAATTCGTGTGCGAGTCGATTTATTGATTGCGAGCTCGTTTCTCTCAGCTGCAACAATTAATTAAATGTAATACAACAATGTATCCAAAATACAAGGGAAAACTCGAAGAATTTTACGGTATCGATAGATGCATTATTTTCAGCGAATTCAAATTATCGAACGACGAGAGACATTCTTCTTCAATTCTTAAAATTTACACACTTTGTACGATTTTCCAACGCATTTTTTTAAAAATAAATAAAAATATCCATTTTACTGTATAAATCTGTATCTCCAGATTTACGTATGATGACCATAAGTTTTCGCGATTAATCGTTTATGTTTACGCTTTCAAATACAATTATAAAACTGCTTTTATCGAAATTTTAGAACTGCACAATTGGTTGAGTATACTTAATTTGTAAATAACAATAAATAGTTGTAGAACAGCATGCCCGAAGTATACGATCGATTTTTATTTTATTTAGAAGAATTTTTAAAAATGAAGATAATTCGTAAATATCGTAAACCGGCTGCTAGGCATTATACGGTAACTACAATTATATAATTTGGTGGAAACATAGTTAATTGATTAACATTATTTAGATGACAGTGAGTGGAACAGATTCGAATACTTGCTTTAGCGAACAATCACGCGAATCGTGTATTTTATATTTTCCCCGATTGTATAATTTGAATATCTTGTTGAGCATCACAAAGGGCTAACAAATATGGCGAATTAATTGGACATTGTAGTATCAATGTACTACGATTTAGATTACTTTTAAAGCGGTGAAATAGTAATTAATAGATTTAGTCGCTATGGCAAATGTCTGATCATATTGAACGGTGTCTATATTGTATAGTATATAATAACACGGCTAATTGCTTCCGTGTTATTCAAACCTCCATAAAACAACATTGAAGGCTCGCACGAATTATTAGATTGTAGATCTTTACGGGAAACAAAAATTCTCTACATCAGTACTCCATTTATTCGATATTAACACGTTGGCGCCACTTAGTATTGAGGTATAGCAATCTGAAGCGCACTACTAACAGATTCAAATTTATTTCATACAGATTTGTAAATATATTAGGACCATTGTTTTTTATCACAGTAGAAAATATTTAAGTTTAGAATGAAACGTTTATAGACATTCATTCAACGCGTTATGCGCCAAGTCTATTTTGTTTATCGTTCAGCCCGCTGGATAAGATTTCATCGAAGTCGGCCTTTGAACTATTATTCAATACTACAGTTCTAAGTAGTTACATTTTATATAAAAATATTAAAATTACTGAATTCCGGAAAAAAATTAGTAGTACACCTGACAAGTTGAGCCGGGGAGAAGACAAATCTATCTGACAGTATCACAACAATTTCTAAAAAACAACGTACATAAACTGCAAAAAAAACCTGGAAAAGTCTCTGCAATGCGATAATATTGTAAATCATGTTACGGAAAATAATGTGACACAATATGGCCAATAAAATGACTAAACGAGTTGTCACATTTTGTGATACCTGCGAAGGTCAACCATTTTTATGTTTACCGTGTTTCAATAAAATCCATTAAAATGTCTTAATGTAACCTCGTAATAAATAAAAATTAAGTAAATTTTAAACAAATTTTCATCATTTAAATATCATATTTCACACTCAACGTGTTAACAACTCGAGAATGATACAGTACTGACTTTATTAACACTAGAACTACCAAACCAGTCAAAATGACTGGTCCCTACTTATTTCTTTCGTAATTACTGAGATTATAAAAATGTTTTCATTAGTAATTTTCCGATGTGCTTCCTTAATGAATCACATGTTGCAATAAAAATTGAATGAAGTTTGAATAGATGCAGTCTTGTTAATAGTAACAAGCAATGTATATCGTTGGATTTATTGTTCGGTAGTTGTAGTGTTAAATTCTATTAACACTTTAACTGCCAGAACAACAACCTCAAAAATTCAACGAAATCAAAGTAATTTATTTGATGAAACAATAATTTAAAATTTAAAATGCACGACGCGTAGTTATCCTTCTACCTTCTCGTATTCTCCAGATTTCAACGAAATGTACTGCAACGATTATATTAATGTACAAATTTACTTTTAAACATGAACAAACAATTCTGTCAGTCATATATGGGTGACATGGCAGTCAAAGTGTTAATCTTCGCGATGTTACAAAGTTCACTCGTTTTTATTACGAATGTATAAAGTCTGCAGGTTGGTGAGGGCTGTGTTTCTGGAAAATGATTCTTATTGAAATGATTAAGAACAAAATTTGGGAAATCGTATAACGGAAACAATTTTAACGTGTTATGCGAATTTCCATGTGATTCGAGTACCATGTTATTTCAAGATTACCGGTAATTCGACCTGTATTTTAATCCTGTGGTTTTTGCCTGTGTATCAATCAGACCTAACTCAGACAAATGAGCAAAGAGAAATTTGGCAAATTTAATACCTAAACGTTCATTTTGCGAAAGTCATAATATATAACCACCGACCTTTGGAAAATTCATACTGGAAATTATCGATAAAACAACTGTGCTCGTCAAAATGTTTCACAATTTCGTGACGTTACGATTATTATAACTGTAAAGTATAATTATTCGTTGAATAAATATGTGAATATATGTCTTAATTTTATCTTTGAAATAATATTTGAATTATTAATAGAACTTTCAATAATTGTGCTATATCAAAAGGAAGCTGAAAAGTCTTCTTTTACATCGTAACATTGTATTGTACGTTGTTGTTGTTAGTGAAATTTTAATTAACTTATGACGAATCCCACTCCGGAGAGTTTTAAAAATGAGTCACCACGAAAAATTGACACACTATTATATAACCCCTTGCCCTACAACAACGAGTCAAACTCGTGATCAAGAAATAACATTTTATTTAATTGTTGATCTACAATAACAATTGTACTACAAATTTTGTCTTTTCTTTTTGTCGTTCTGTGGAGGACAAAGAAACTCTAGTCACTGTTATTGTAAAATAAGTCGTAGGCTAAGGAGTTAAAATAATTTTAACATTGCAATCTTTATATTTAAGAAATTGATAAACGTATAACAGTTAAAAGGACGAGTAACAGTAAAGAAAAACCCACATAAAGTGAAATAATTCATTTAGAATGAAACTATCCTACGTCAGAAGAAATGTTTCGGTTTCCTAGTTAAAACAGCTTCGAGTACAAATATTAAATATTAATGTGTCAAATAATGTTAATATGTTAGGTTAATATGTCAAATATTAAATATTCTTTTCTTACCACGCTCTTACAGAAAATTAAAGTTTCAAGACGAACCGATATTTTGCTCGAATATGTATCTTAATCTGTTCAGAAGCAAGTATTAAAAGAATGGTTTCACTCAGTCTCATTACTTTTTTATCAAGCGATTGGTTCAACAGATGGAATTAATTTCAGATACAAATACACATATGTGCAATATACAATATAGCATATATACAGTAACGACTAGTTCCACAATTAACATATCTATAATTCGCGTTCCGTACTTCGTAATTATATGATACAATTCATTAACTGTACAAGCTACGAATTATAAAAACGATACTACAACATTCGATCCATTCAACCGATTACTATTGATTCAAACTAGGAACGAATAATTATACAAATTGTTAAACTGCGACTGCATCGCTGCATGGAACAGGGTATAAAATTCTGAAGTAATTAGATAAAAAGTAATTTATTTAATTAAATGCTAATCGATCGGTTAAAACGTGTAATACTTCCATTGAAAATTCTTTCAACTTATTTGCATGCATTAACGCAAATAAACAGTGTCGATACGTATCGATGAAATTTTAATCGTGTGTACACATGCACATTTTAAATAATTATTACGAGATCGAATAGAAATGTTTTTTAAAGTACCTGCTTGATTTCTTTCACTACAAAGTTAAGATAATTATGAAAATTGACCTTAGAATCTGTTAAATGAAGATAATGAAATCATGCACACGACACCATGCCCTAATTGATACCATGTTACATCTACAGTGGCTCACAAAAGTATTCGGACACTCTTCAAATCTAAATAACTTGTTTAAGATTGAACCAAACGTCTTGACTTGTCTTGAGCAATTACTTGCATTGATTCAATAAACGATATGCAAAATGAATTTTGTAAATATTGGAATTGCTATGAATTACATGACCAATAAAAAAGGAACTTTTTAAATATTTTTATTTGAGCCATGTACGTAAAAATTTTAAGGATGCATCTGGTAGATCTATGATAGTGATACACATGCAGAAAAATTACATACACGCAACAATGCCATCGAAAATGGTGAAAATCGCAATTTTTAATGATTCTCGGTCAGTTTCTTCTTCTTCTACCCAGACCTAACCTCTTAGGCACGACGCGCCACTATAGCGGCTTTCTGGATGTCATCTTATATTACGATGCCTCACTATAGTGGCTCGAGCACACTCAAATGCATTATTAATTATTAAAGTAAATTGTTAGAGTTAAAGTATATGCATCATATCTTTAAGAAAAATTACAATTTATTTATCAAAAACTTAATTCCAATGTGCTCTGCTGTACAGAGACACAGTTCCGTGCAAAATTCAGCCGTGCCTGATTTTAAAAAATGTCTTTTCTACTTTCCCACGTAATTTCTACCAATTACAATTATTTCAAAATTACTTTTGCACATCATTCAGTAAATCAAGTTGCTTCTAGTTGCTCCACAAAAATCAAGTCGTTTGTTTTAATTTTTAAAAAGTTATTTAGATGTAAAGAATGTCCAAATACTTTCGTGAGCCACTGTAGGTGCGTTCTTTGAAAATCGGTCGCCACTGTTAACTGGTTAAAACCGTTATTATTTTATAAAAATGAGAGATTTATCTGGTAGATAGGAAAAACATGTAAACGCTGTTTCCAGCGTTGTGTGCAGATCGGATGCAATCGTCATACGAATTTAAATAAACATTAATTAAGTAAGGAGGCCGAGAATTAATTCGTGCACCTGGTGTTAACGATTTCGTGGAGATGAATGATAATTTTGTATAACGTATACCATAAAAGTTACTCGAGGAGATCAAGCTGGGGTGGCTAACCCGGTATACGGAAATTTACTTGAATAATTGTTAAACGAACAATCTGGAACGGGTCGTACGGTCAGCAGTGATAGGTTTAGCGTTCATATCGATACCAGAACCAGGTACAACGTTCCGATTACCGTCCCAGAAGGTTTAATACAATTTCCATTGTTTTTGTGGAAAAGCCCGTTGGAGGCAAGTCCTGTTGCGCCCGACGAATCCAAAAAGGGCCGTCCGCGAGTATTCGATTCGCGACGGTCGGAAGCCCTTCTCTATTTCGCTGGCCGATCACGTCGGTTGGGTCTCTGGTCTGTCTGAAATTTGCTATTTAAATCGCGAACAGTACGGACATCCCTCCCCCACGCGGACGTAGAAATAATCGTTCCGACGCGAATAAACGAGGGATCTCTAGCACGATCTACGAAGTGTCCCGTCAGACGACTAAAGAACCTATTTCCACCCGACCGGCCGAGAAAGAGAGAGTAATTATTATCACGCGAAAGGATAAGGAGAGTTCGTTGGACTAACTTCCGCCGTGATAATTTATACTTGCCATGGTTCGTGCGGCGCGGAGAGACACACAGAGAGAGAGAGAGAGAGAGAGAGAGAGGTGTAGGTGGGTGGGTTCGGGTTGTTCGGGTTCGGGTTTAGTTGTTGGGGCCAAGACAACGGGGTGCGGGAAAGAGAAAGCTGCGAAACGGTTGTGGGAAAGAAAGAGCACAGGTGGCACAATGCCGACTTCGCGCGTTTCCATTTGAATGTAACTTGCCGCGGCTCGAAAACTCCCGTCCCTCTCTGCACAGAGGTACACGTAATGAACTGGAGACGGCGATTAGACAATAAATCGAACTGACCGGCCCGTAGCTCTCTGTGTTGGCCCCGCCGGGTCGCCAAGGCACTCGGAAGCTGATGGTGTTGCGATTTGTATTGGGTTAGGTCAGGAAAGTTCACCGCGATTTTCTGAAACTTGGACACGGAGACATCGGTAGCCAGCGTGTACATTCGGACCAGGATATGGGCGAAGTCGTTCTGGTCCGGGATCTAGTACAGGGGATACACCTAAACGAGTCTGCCGCTCGTAAGTCCTTTTAACCCCTTGTTTTACTATGACGTCTCAAACTTTGATTACACGATCCAACAGTGATTTCGATGGCCGAAACTTTAGATCCGATTTTGATACGGCTGGTGGACTGCAAAAATCCTATTCATTTCTTTCTAGCGGGTTTAGTTTATTTAACACTTCGACTGCCATGTCATCCACGTATGGGTGACAGAATTATTCGGCTATGTTTAAAAATAAATTTGTATGCGAATATATTCGTTGCACTCAATTTAATTTGGATCTGGAGACTGCAAGATGGTTGAAGGATAACTATGTGTCAGATGTTTCAAGTTTTCAATTGTTGCTGCATTAAATAAATTATTTTGATTTTCGGGAATTTTTGAGGCTGTCGGCTGGGCAGTTAAAGTGTTAATTGGTTCTCAAATTTCACATGCTTCGGACGTATTAATAGTTGCAACAAATATTTGGCCACTGGGAAATATAGAAATGTGCTCGTGAATTCGTAAATTGGTTAACGTAAAATCATGAATCACAATTGAAGAGAAAAATGTTGTACTTAAATTAGTTTAAATAATGAGAATACTTTTTAACGAAAACTAGTTTATCGTGGTTGTGCTGCATGTGGAGAATGGTTAGACGATTTTCTACGGCAAGGTTTGCCTGGACGGCATTCTGCCGTCGTATGAACGTCACAGTTGCCTTGATACCTAACCGCCATTGCTTTTGTATTTTGGTGAAATTACTCTTCCTGTTTTTTCAGTTACCAAGATTATATCGATGATTAACTACAGAATTTAACAGTAAGTAAGAAAGTAACTAAACAATTAAATATTTTGTATGTGTTTTAGGTATTCGAGTAATTCGAGAAATAATTAACACTTTGACTGCCGAGCGAATTTTGTATACTTCGGACAAGTTTCATTAATTTCATTCGTAGAAGTGAGTAGCTTTAGTTAGTTAGTGTACAACGAAGCTCTCACCTCGTACGTACAAAATAACGAATAGATGTTAAACAGCATTAATTTAATGATAATCATTCTTAAACGACGCAATGGCGACCCGGTTATCGATGACCATCAAGTAAACGTGTCAAAAACGATGATAACGTATAAATTAGAGCTGCAATGTAGCCAATAATAAAAATAAATGACAAACGAGCAGACTTACTTTTTTAAAAAGTAATTAGACACAATATTAGAATCGAACTGTAAGAAAATCATGTTAACATTTTTACAGTGACCATCGTTTTTCAGTTGACCAAAATATGGTCGATGAAATTTTCTAGTGGAAAAACATTTCTATCACAATAATAGTAATTTTGTACAACACGTAGGAACTGATCATCTGTAGCATTCAAATTTATTAATTTTTAAATATCAAGAGCAAGTTTTTTAAGTACCGTGACAGTACCGCAACATTGATTTAACTTCTTTAATAGAATTTTGAAAGTTGCCCGAAGAAAGGAACTTGTGCGCGTAACTTCAACGTTACCCTTGTACAGGAAAGAAAAATTGAAAAAGTAATTACGACGTACGAACAATAAACTGCAAACATAATGCGTGAATAACTGACAGGTAATCTCTTTAGAATTTATCGTTGTTCAACGAAATAGCAGGCGCGATTTAACGATTTGATCGATGAAAGTGAACGAAAATACGAACAATTGCGAAGGAAGGGTTTCGTTACAAATAGAGTTTACCGAATCCTGGTTCTCGGTTGTTTGAATTACAGCTTCTTTTGCGTGCAGAATTCGTTTCGATTTAGCTTGCTAAACTAAGAGTGGATTGACTGTAGATACCAAGAACCTGTCAGTACAATTCAGAGACAAGATTGGTCCTTTGAAGGATACTAGTCTAAGCGGGTCCGAGCAGTAAGCGTCCCTTTGTAACGTGCGCAATCAATCTACATTTAAAACGAATGTAATTCATTGGTCTACGCGAAGATTCTTCATACACGATTATTAAAATAAACAAAAATTGCTTTATATCAGGACATCCTCCATTACAGCGCTCCTCCATTGCTTTTGTTCGAGAAGACTGACCAAACATTAGGTTGAAAACCCTATTTTACATTCTTGCACCAAAATAAACTCACAGGATCGCGATTAATCTGACTCTTCCGTATTGGGATATATTCAATCGATAATCCTTCGTTACAAATTACATGAAAAAATTTTAATGTTTAAGGCAATACATTATAATAGCACTGAAAGCATACTTTCGATACATTTCATACAGTACAGATTTAGTGTGCCACTCCTGTATCATATTGCAATTAAGCGGTCAATTAATTGTTGCTTTGTCCATGCGCTATTGTAATTATAGATGAATAATAATCGGGGTATAATTACGCCGACATAGTTCAGAATGTGACTTCCAAAAGCTTCTTCAAAATTGTTATTAGTCGAAATTACGAGTGTAATAAAAATTTAAAACGTACCTTTTATAAATCTAAACAGGGAACATATTCAGATGCGAAAATCCGATTTTAATGAAACTTATGGGAGCTTATAGTTCTTTGAAAAATATTTGACACGTGTCCTTTTTATCGGCAACCATCCACTTTGAAGGAGTGAAAACAGCCCACAAAGTTGGGGTTCAAAACCATATTTTTGTATATATCTCGGAAAGCAGAGGTCGAAAAATTTGAATTTCTTTTTAAATTGTGAGTGTTTTCAATGGGAAATGTAGTCGCGCAAAAAAATTTTAATGAAAGTTAAAATAAATAGATAATAAATGTAGTCGCTCCCATAAATTTCATCACAATCGGATTTTCGCATCTGAATATGTTCCCTAAGTAAATCTGACCAAGTAAAATAAAATGGCTACTACTAGTGTTTCGAATAAGTTCTCTCATCTGTATTAGCATATGCTGGATCATTTTAAACCCGTTTTCAAAATCCCCGAAAGGATTAGCTAAAAATCTGAGTAAATCTGACCAAATAAAATAAAATGGCCACCTCTAAGACACGTTTTCAATCGTTTCACTGACTCATACTGTTAACCGGCAGTGTATGCGATACTCTTATGTGAATTAGCATATGCTGGGCCCTCGTGATCCCCCTTCACAATTCTCAAAAAGAATTGCTAAAAATTTAAGGAAATTTGAAGAAGTAAAATAAAATGGCCACTGCTACTGTGTCGAATGAATTGTTTCAGCCACTGACACTGTTAATTGACAATGTATGCGACACTCTTATACGAATTAGCATATGCTGAGCCAGACACGTTTCAGATTTTGCACAGACGAGAAAGTTTCAAATTAACAAAGAAATTTCTAACATCTCGAAAAATAATTCAAGTCGTTCGGAACGATTTTAAGAAAGTTATTCCACTTTAAAGGGTGTACTTAAGTAGTTGGCCGCCATTGCAGTTTGCCGCAGGTTAAGGATTCATTGATTCTGCCAGAAATGGTACAGTTGTTTCGAGTGCTCGAATAATTTGAGCACCGACTGTATCCAAACAGGAGAAAGAAGTCCGTAATTGAATGTCCCCCTCGTGTGATTCGAATGAAAGAAACGCAACGAACGCCACTTTCTCTCTCGTGTGCCTCCATTTGTTTCCACCAGTCAAGTAGTACTAGCGAGTCTAATCCCACTGACTGCTCAAAATCACTTCTTGAGAGCCGCATCGACGAGACACGGTTCGTACATCTACTTGTCCTTGTTGTCTAGCTTCGGATAAACCAGAGTTTCTCTCGGAAAGAATAATGTAAGAGACGGTTAGGCGGAACAGAGACATCATTTATTTCGCATTCTGACACCGTTGTCTTATCGAAAGCGGCCCAAACACGGAAAACTGTTCTGCTCTTCGTAACAACATTCATTATGATATTACTTTTCACTGCGTAAATAACGTTTAACTGTAACGACGGTCGTATGTGTTTATCATTAATTTATTGCTAAAAGAAATTTATTTTTATCATTGTACACAGTAGAATTTCTTTAACGGGGACCTATCGGCAGATGAGATAATTCATGTAACAAGATGGTAGTCTTCCTGTCTCCCACCTAACACGTTAACTGCTACGATAATTTAACGCATTTCACGCAAGCTCCGCTTAGTTCGTCCAAAGAAAACATCAGAGTTATTAGTAACAATCGTTAGTTAGACGATAATGAAGTTTTCTTCACGCAGTAGAGCCTACTTGATTTCAACACCGTTAGATTGATGTTCAGTCATATTAATTTTATGATAATCATCTTTAACACTAGAACTACCAAACCAGTCAAAACGACTGGTCCCTACTTATTTCTTTCGCAATTACTGAAGTTATAAAAATGCTTTCATTAGTAATTGTTCGATGAACTTCTTTAATGAACCACATGTTAAAATAAAAACTGAATGTAGTTCAATAGTTCTAGTGTTAACCCCTTGCCCTACGATTTATTTTGTGGAAACAGTGACTAGATGTTCTTCGTCCTCCAAAGAACGATGAAAAGAACAGAAAAATTTTTAGTTACTGCGGGCGTAGCTATTCTCCAATTACTGTATACGAGCAATAATTAAATAAAATTTTATTTCGATTTGTAGAAAATGAAGGACACACATATTGAGAAGATTCTGTTCGAAATCTTGATCACGAGTTTGACTCGTTGTTGTAGGACAATGGGTTAAGTAATTCCACGGTCCTGTGGAATTTTACAACTTCAATAATTGTAAAATAAATCTGAAAAAGATTGTGTGACCCGCAGTGGTTGACTTAGTGTTAACCAGCGAATAATCATTCTAAGAGGATCACGGTGACGGGGAAGTTTCAACTCGCACACCTATAATAAATTTAGCGATGAAAAAAATGATCCAATGCTTTCAGTGGCGTTTAAATTTGCAGTACTTTCGAGAAAGACGTGTCCTCAGTTTTTCACATGCTATTCCTCGCGAAGACACCTTAGAAAAAGATGAATGATGGATTGTGAAAGTGAAGGGGCTTCAAGTTTCAGAACGAGCCTAGTTTTATTTTTATACGATCATTTTCGACGATATTATAACAGTTTTAGTATCGTCCATTTTTTATTTTGAGAATCGGAAATTTAGTGTTCAACGATATTCTAGAGCCATGGTACTTCACTGAACAAATACGAACATAGTATATAATATTTTAACGATTCTAAACGCTTTTTAATTTTAATAATACTGCGCGAAGTTATAGAATGCGAATAAGTAGAAATAGGAAACACGTAAACGAGGATCTCTTCTTTTATTATTTTTAACGTGTCCAAAATAATAATGATCTCGAACTCTTTCTAATTTGTTTACTCTGTTGATGTTCGAAAAATGTTCATTAGAGAAATGCTAACGTTATTTTACGAATGCTACGGTGGAAGGCAGAATTACGGTTTCCAATTTGTATATTATAAGAATATCGAATAAATTCTGCCTACCTTTTGTTTGCAGTCCTGGCATAATAATTAAATTCTGTTGGAAACTCCTTTTAATATTTGCTTCGAAGCTGGTCCTATATTTTCGGACGCAGCAGTTTGCATTTACGTTTGTCTCCTGTCAACTCTATTATCAAAGTTTCCCTCTACGAAGAACAAACATCGGTGTCCAACTCACTTTATACTTGTAAAGATTTCTTTGCTATGCGAGTCTCGACATTCTTACGGGACGGAAAGACGTTGTTGCATCTGCTGACCAACGTCATTCCAAATACCATGTACTTGCAACTACTCCTTCGTGTAGATACAATCTCGAAAGTTGTTCCACATCTTAACGTAACAATTATTCGTACTTGTTATTTTAAAGACGTTTTCATTCTACGAATGACATCGTCATCAAATAGTTTAACCCTCTATGGATCCCTGTAACTTTCAGGTCACATTTTAATTTATCGACATTTTTATTTATACACAGATGTGCAAACTTTATAGGCCATTGTTACCTGATATTGCAATAAAATTGTTTAAGTGGACAAATTTTTTTTCATTTGCTATAGATTTATAATTTCTGATTTTTCGTTCCCCCAATTTTTTGGATTAAAAACAAAAATTCGGTCCATGGAGGGTTAACTTCCTCTTAACACCTTGCCATATTACAACGAGTTACAGATTTACTCTCAGTCGTTCGTGCATTGCATATGATATTATAAAATATTTATAAAATTGTCTTCAGAAGAATTGATTTGATGGGCTCTCCTATTCAGTCATATTTCGTGATAAAAATTGCAGAAAATCTATGCACATTAAATTTTGTGACTTTCATAAGACGATATACACTAACCAATTTAATTATATTTCTTTGTAATAATGACAAAATTCCATCCATTCGTATCTCGTAAAATTTTTATTCTAATGTCTCCTTCAATGAAAAAATTCATTCGAAATTTTCTGGTGAAAATGTTTTTTATTAACTTTAGTAATTGTAAACGAATGAATCAGGAATCAGTCAGTTTGATTGGTTCGGTAGTTCTAGTGTTAAACTAACTTTAACATTTATTATGTTACAACATTACTATTGGAAGTCTTATTAACCCTTAGCAGTCGAATGGTGACTCTGAAGCACCAATAAAAATTGCTACACCACTATATAAAATAAATTTACATCACTCTGCTTTTATTTAAATAATTCTTAAAAATGTAACTGTTGTAAGAACGAATACTAGTAAAAAACCACATATGTATAAAATTATATGAGTCCTGTCAAAGGAAAATATCGTAAGTCAGATGAAATGCTTTAATTTTTGAGTTAAAGCGGCTTCGAGTGCCAAAGGGTTAAAAGGTTTCCTATCGGTGAAATGTCAACATTACATTACATTAAAGTTTCTTAGTAAGAATACTATTTTATAATTCATATATTTAGCTTTTTTGTTAGTAAAGTTTTCTATAGTTTTCTATATTTATTAATACTAATACGATGGTATTAATTATAAAAATGCAAGGTAGAAAATACAGTTGATGATCAAAATGTATGTATTTTCAATTTGTGAAATCGAGCATTTCGCAAAAAATATTTTACGTAGCCGGTTTTTTTATTTCAAAATCAATTATTTCAGTGCAAACACGTTAATATGCGCAAATGGCTATAATAATTTGATATCACCGATTGCAAATATTGAATGGTGAATGTAAATATTCAACCATGAAATTCTACGAGCTCTGCATGCGTGCCGCGAACTTAGGTTTCCATTTTAAATACTATTATGCTACTGTTAATTAGAAAAATGTGTAAAATAAAAACGCAAATGCTGCTTGACGATAGATCGAGGAAAAGCTGAAATGGATTAGCATTGTTTTATATAAAAATAAATAAAACATGCGGAATTGTAATTTTCTTTTTGAAAATTCCATTTCTCGGTCAATCGAATATGAAAATTTATCGGACACGTGAGCTATCCGATACGAACAGCTAATGCGTCTGACTATTCCTCGCAACTTCCACTTGCGATAGAGATTAATGATGTTATAGCAATTTATACTCCATCGATCTTAGTGCAACCGTATTATCAGCCGATGTGAAATTAGTCTGAAAAAGTAATAATCATCTGTAAACATTAACACCGGCGAAAAAAAAGTCGATGATGGACAGATAGACATACGAGCGCACGAAACGAATATTCGTTCTACATTTCCTTGAACATAGTAACTCACCTACCAAAATTTTTCCTTTACACATTTCTAGTACTTTCACGTAAACATACGAAATTGATCTTCCTAGGTTCAAAATTGAAAATTACTATGTAAAATGTTTTACTATCGCTTGAATCCAACTGTAGGAGAATCTCGCCAGTTTTCATTCAAATAATTATTACAGAAGTTGTCACATTGTATTACTCTGAAAATATTTGTTTGAATTATTAATGAGACTGCTGCAGCTTTTCAGCAATTTATTGCAGCCAATTCTGAACGGTTTATGTTTCAACATTTAAAATTAATTTATTTAGATTTTGTGGAATTTTTATTATATTGTATAATTCAGTAAAGAAGTCTACTAAAATGGCGCCTATATGGACAGTTTTATGGAGAATAAAACGTAACTTATAACTTCTTATTAGAATAATAATTCGAGAACATTCTTATGTTGTAAACTAATAATTTATGACGTAAATAATTATTTAATAAATAATTCGATAACGGTCGTTTAACCAGTCGTAATAGGTTTAGTGTTAAAACTTCTTTAACACGTTGACTGCCGAGCGAATTTTATGTACTGCAGACAAGTTTCATTTATTTTATTCATAGAAATGACCACTGTTGTTAAAGTGAATTGTTAGCTACTGCATAACGAGCGCTCACCTCATACTAGAATCTGGTTAACTTCCAAGATGATAAACCGATGTTCAATGCCATTGATTTAATGATAATCACTCTTAAACAACGTAATGACGCCGGTTACCGGTGACCACCGTGGCATTCAACGTGTTAACCCCTTGCCTTACAACAATTTTTGATTTTGAACAGAATCTTTTAAACATGTGTTTCCTTAATTTTCTTTAAACGGAAACAACATTTTATTTAATTGTTGATCGTATATGGTCATTGGAGAATAGCCAGGCACACACTAACTACAAATTTGTCTTTTCTTTTTGTCGTTCTGCGGAGAACAAAGAAAGTCTAGTCACTATTATTGTAAAATAAGTCATAGCCCAAGAGGTTAACACTAGAACTCCCAAAAGCCAGTCACAATGACTGGTCTCCACCTATTTCTTTCGCAATTACAGCAATTATAAAAATGTTTTCATTAGTAATTTTCTGATGTACTTCTTTAATGAAACACACGCTAGAATAAAAATTGAAAGAAGTTTGCGTAGATGCAGTTTTGTTATTATCACAAAGCAATGTATTCTATTGTATTCTATCAAACATTGTATGATTCTAGCGTTTGCGGGGCGATAATAAATTAATGCACACTCGAGACACAAAAGTACGAAACTGGATTGAAGCTATAAACTGTAACGTATCATTGAACCTCGTAAAAATTGTTGGTTATCGACGAAAGGGTTGGAGGGACACAGCAGAAAATTGCAAGTACGTAAATTTGTTAAAACGAGGTGCACGTTCGCAACGAGTTTCAGAAAATTCTGTTGGCGACGCGACGTTGCAATTGATCGTCGACCGGTCACAGTAATATGAATGTTCGAAGCGTGTAATTAGAACTGTTCCACGAATGATCTCGGGCCACTTTGAGTTGGCATCTGATCAGAAAATCGATCGCCGAAAATGGTGGATGGAGAGAAGGGTCAGTGGATCGGTCTCGATCGATGCTTGGAACTAAATTTACAACGCGATCTCGCGACGTCGACGTCGTGCGCGAGTCCGGACTAACGCGGATTTTATGCAACTATATACGAAGCAGTAAAACGGGGGTGGCGATTAAAGAGATCGAGTGGCGTGATAAGATTTCGATCACCACTCTCGAGTTCTATCACGCGTACAATGGACGAGCATTTCTTTTTGCCGTGTACCCGCAGAACGACGTGTTCTAAAACGAAAAATCGTGCACGGTTTTTCTTTTTTCCGAGCACAGAGAAAACCGAGTTCCATTCTTTAAGGGAAGTCCCCCGGCTTGAGCTTTACGCGAGGAAAACCTAACTCCACGCACACTATTATACAGGCTATCTCGCCCGACTTTGACATCTTGATTGTCTCGTTTTTTTATTGCTCGCGACGAACGGTCGCGTAAAGACCAACTTTGTTATTCTAATTAGGATAATATAGAGTTTTTAATGCATCGATAGATGCGGCTCGACGCGTCGATTAGGCTAATTTATGTAAAACTTAATAGGTTAGGTGATATTTAAATTTAAATAACTCCAAGTCGCCGTTACTATCGCGCTTAGACGTTATCGTTGTATTTGCCGACGTTAGGATCGCAGAAAGATTCAAATTTACGCTGAAACTCCAACTACGATGACTGATACGAAGCAACGTGTTATCGATGCGTGTTGGAAAATATTGTACGATGTATTAAATAATGTAGGACAATCATTATTCTATCGATTTTAGAAGTGCCGCGATGAAAACGGTGGTTAGACGTCGAACCTTTGCTGTACGGAAGAAAATCAAACACATAACAGTGATGGCGACTTAGAGTTATTTTAATTTAAATACCTTTTAACCTATTACGTTTTTTCACGTCTAACAAAAGTTGGACCGTTGATTTTGAAAGTGGTGCAAGTCCACTTTCTTCTATTTCGAGAGAATTAAATGTTAGCAGATCTGACAATTAAAAAATATAGGTTAATTATGTGAAGTCTGGGAATGTTTGTACTAATTTATCAATATGTAATTTGATTATATAAATTTCTTTTAGGCGAATTTAACTAAAATAATATATATTTCCAGGCTGCAAATGGACTTACACCACTTTCATAATTAGTCAATTGTAAATATCATTTAATTTCAATTTTGAAATAACAAGTATCACTTAAAATATATTTTATATTAATCCAATTTTGTTTATAAATAATAACAAGAAATAAAATAGAATTAGTATTTTTTATTTTGAACGTTAATTATATTTATATATTGTTAAACTTAACACAAGATATTGGTATTATTAATTATTTATGCTCTTCATGTGGCAGTGTTTTGAAATATTTATGATGCATAGGAGGTATATAAGGTAATAGCTGCTGCATATTCTTATATTTTTCGTATGTAATAGGCCTGGCATCGTGATACAAAGGCACCAGGGCGATTTTTTCAAATTTTGGCGGTCTTCCCCGACATGTAGGTGATAAATTTAGAATCTTAATATTCTGTGTCCTCCATTGATGTTTTATATAAAATAGTATACGGTGCACTTGTGCAAAATCTCATGCAACATATTTGCAACCAATTTACTTTTTCTCCATTAGTGTTTCTTCTTATCTGTTTTTTAATTGCGGTTTGTAGATTTTTTTGTTGAAACGAAATTCTCTCGTTTCATTTCGTGTAAAATGAATTTATTAGGTTGTCTACATTGGTTTATAACGTCATAATAATCCTGTGGTGTGTACCGGAAATTCCTTTTTCGTAATGCCATTTTTTCTGTCTATGGAAATTGGACTTACACCGCTTTCATAATCAATGGGTTACGCAATTTCATTTACCGGCCAATTTTAAATTGAACAAAGCATAGGCATTTTTTAAGATATTAAATACTAACTAGTTATAAACAAAAAGTTTACACTAAATTAAGCATAAATTACGTCATATCTCATTTTTTTAAAAAAGGACACACCACTTTCAAAATAATCGGTCCAGTTGTCCTACGTATTCAAACTTCTCTCGAAACATTTTTCATTAAGAGTAATAACACCAAGAAAATCAGAATGTCAAGATCACGCGATACACCCTGTGTAAAACTGAAACCATGACGCGCCGAAATGATTTTCGGGAGCCATTAAAAGTTGCTGCAGTGATTCTTTAAAACAGTTTCGACGTTGCTGTATGCACGCCGGAAAAAAAATTGATGAAAAGCGTTGTGAGCACAGGTAATAGTAAAGAAGTTCGCATGCGTGAAAGGAAATAAATCATGCGCGGTGAACTCATTCTAGGTCAGAAGAGACGTCTTGGTTTCCGAGATCAAACAGCTTCGAGTGCAAAGGGTTGGAGCCACGGTAACGCAATATTTAGTGGTGCATACTGGGAATTAGTCCACTTTCTGTTTACATACGACAGAGGATGTTTTATTTCTCTCTAATTACGCTGTAACGGGACGCGTTCGTTTAGAAGCGTAGAATGAAACGCGATTCGTTCAAGTGCGAAGCATACACGAGCGAAAACGGTATCCGGAGGAGATCTATGATGAAGCTATTTCCTCGAGAGCGCGCGAGGATTAATAAAATATCGCAACTGCAAGGACTGCCAGCGAGACAAACGATGACTGAGGGCGCGTTAATTAAGCAGCAATGATGTTTCGTTTTGCTGTACGAAGCGCGAAGAACCTGCGGAGAATTCGTAATTAACGGGGAAACGACTATTCGCCGGTTAAAAAATCAGGCGAAAAGCGGGCGATCGAGAAACAAGGAATTATTTAGTATTGCTGAATTTTTACTCGAATCTTATTCGAAGGAAAATAAGAACGAGACACACGCTGTTATTTTCGGAACGTTATCTCGAAGCAATTATATCAGGAGGTACAGATTTTAACCCTTAGCACTCCAATGGCTCCTCTGAGGGGACATTAAAAATTGGCAGAAGATTATTCAAAACAATTTTTACATTGCAATGTTTGTATCTAAGAAGCTAGTAAAAATTGAAGTGTTGCTCGTACAATTAATAGTAACAAATTTGATATGCACAAAAGGAAACGACCACGTATAATCGAATTATTGGAGGACAGAAAAATGTCTCGAGTTAAGAATTAAAATTGCTTGGAGTGCAAAGGGTTAAGAAACATCGCACGACCTTCAACATTATTAAATAATAGCGGCGCTACTTCGTTATTTCCGAGTAATTGTGTTAAAGCTAAACGGCTTTAAGAACGAGAAAAAGCACGTAATTTCCAGTACCAGTGAACAATAGTAGAACTGTTCCATTATTTCGGAAAGATTGTATTAGAAGAAAACGGGTTTAGGAAAAAGAGAAAGATTTCATAATTTTCGCAACGCGCCGTTAAACAATGTAAGCACGATTAAATAATTTCAGAGTTCAATCGCGTTGAACACGCTTCGATGTGAAAACAACAAAGTGCGATGGAAAAGTAACAGGAAACAAGGGATTTCATTGAAATCAAATCCTGAAGCCGACATTGTACGAGCAATCGGTGCATCATTGCTTCGAGCATACAGCTTTAAGCAGAAAGCGCGTGATTGAATAAAATATATAAAAGGAGGAATACACGTGGGACAGACCGAAGGGAGGAAATTTCACGAAAACTACGAATTTAAGAGGGAAAGACTCCAAGAGTACAAGAAGATGTTCTTGTAGCTCGAAAAAAGAGAAGTAGCAAAACGTACCAGGGAAGGTAGTACCGGGGTACGTATCAAAACAAGAAGGAAATCTCTGTGAAATCAGATACAGACCCCGAGAACATGGAACAGTATATTATCAGGCGATGCATGTTCCAGTTAAAAAGAGAAGGAAAAACCTAGTCCGACTGACCAG
>CM052097.1:13732872-13769114 GCA_028453745.1 Agapostemon virescens | reverse complement strand
AAAGAGCTCTTGCCTTTCATCGTCACTGGTTTTTCACGGATTTAGCAGTTTAGGATTTTTCACGGAGCATTTATATGAAAGTACCTAGACGCACTGTGACGAGCGAATTTGGCACGTGCAAATTTGTAAAACGCAAGGAGACTAACATATTAATAAAAATCAATAATAAGGAGAGAAAGAAATTCCTAAACGGTTTTCTTACAACGGATACAGAAAGCGTTTGTTCCCCGCGACGTTCCGTTGTCCGTCAATTATAAGTTACAAGGGAGAGCAAGTACAAACGGATGCGTTTGGCCAACTCTAATTGGAAATAACTTTGTTAAATACGACGCGAGGCGGGACGGAACGAAACTAAATCATTTCGCGGCACGTTTCCGTTTCACTTTCGCCAAAAACAATTGCATAAATATTGCTCGCGTTGTTCGATCACCTCCTAAAGGGACATAAACTCCACGGGGAGAAAACACATAAATAAGTAAACAGACAAGCTGTCGTTAATGACCGGCCCGATCGACGCGACGTAAAATGTATACTTGAACAAATAAGCAGCGTAAAAGTATACACTTCCACATGTACATAAATACGCAGGACACTTTTAGACGACGGTGTTGCACGCTTATCGCGCTAATCTCTCGAGTGACACGCGTCGACGTACGGCTGATTTTACAGCATCCTTCATCCTCCTCAAAAATATCAACGAAACAAACGTATAATAACACGAAAACTGCCACGCTGATGAATAGAGCAATAAAGTCGCGGAAGTTGGAGAATTAGTAAACAGGAAGGAACAAGTTGGCAGCATGCCTAGCGCGAACGAGCTCATCGGTATGAAACTGAAGATTAGGATGTAGCCGACGATAAAAGCATTCGGCTATACCAAATTTCGTACGGAGATAAAGAACGCGTACCGTTTGACTTCCAGCCACTCGGAGACACGAGATAGAAAGGGAGAGAATCCTAAAAACAATTTCAACGATTTGCCGTATGTACGGTGATCTGTCCATCGAACGAACATCATTTGCATACAACGAAACAACAACATTTATAACGTCCGCTTCGTGTTGAAACTTAGCCAACAATTTTATTCTAACTCGTTATAAAATTTAGCATTTCGTAATTTCGCGTGGTTCAACCGATAGGTGACAAGTTTCTTCGCGTACTGTAGCCTCTATCCATTCGTTAAAAATTGTTTGCTACATTTTCCATTAAATCCTATGCCAGACATTTTAGCCCTCCACGTTCAAAAAGTGGCTCGGTGTCACCAGTAAAAATTTTCACGCCATGAAACAGTTTTCACATCGCCAAATCCGTCGGTATGCATTAACAAACAATCACACCGTATGAGAAAACAGGTTAAACAGGAATGAAAATGTTCAAAAATCAACGAAATGTCTCAGGATTTAAATCAGTTTAATATCTCTTAATATCCTTGGATTTCTATTCTAGAATGTAGAAATTTAACAACGACGAGGACGTCTTATGGAAATAACGTTCCGGATATGAAATAACGATTGGCCAGTACCAAATTCGACGGATACGCGACTCGAGTGGTCAACTGATTGGACAGATCACCTTACGTACCTGCAACGACGAAATAAGGACCGTTGAAAGCGATAGCACCTGGTCGCGCACTGATCAACGCACATATTAGAACCGAGTCACTAGAAGAACAAAACCTGTCGAAGCGACGATCATCCAGTGTACATCGCAGGATCCGCTGATTAATACAGCCGGAATTTGGTATTAATTCGTATTGCGTCCGGTTCCCCTTATCTGTCGTCTTTATGCCTCTACTTAGGGCGAATTTTAAAAAGCCCCTTACACAGGACCGTGCGGTGGCGAACGGTCAGCAGCGGTCAGTTTACGATCGTCGTATTGAGATTCTAGCCGACTCGGCTACGGGTAGTCGAAACGACAAAGGTCTGAAACGACTTGACACATTTGGTCGCGTAGTCTCGTAAAGTTTACCCAGCTGCTTGGAACTTCACGATTACACCGGACAATAAACCCCTAACTGTGCTGGTGCCGCGCGCCACTACCAGTTTGCGGACTGTTTCGCGGCATGTCCTCTCGTTTCGCGAATGTATAGCCACGACTGACTAGAATTTCACGCGGAAGCCTGTGCCCGTGCAACGTTGCTCGGCTGCTACGTTCAAAGGACCAACAACCGAAAAGCGGACACCGCGCGTCGACGAGCAGACTCTGGGATGAGAAACCGGTCCGCGAACGTCTACGATCGCGAACACGGTTTCGCAAATGACGGGGGTGGATGGTCCAGCTATAATCGGTACGGGTTGTTCGATTATTATTACCTGGTGACGGATCGTTCAACGCGGCTGTCCATGTCACGATGCAGAAAACCGAGATCGCGAGAACTGGGAGCATATTGCTACGTGGACGACGCGGCTACGTCAACTGGCTGGCGAACCTCGGCCGAGTCCCCGACGCTTTGCCGCCAACGGAGCGACGCCTGCGCCCTTTCGTTACGGCTGTGAAAGAAAATATCGGGGAAATATCTGTTTACAATTGTCCCGGCGATGTGGCACGCGGGCACAAGTGCCATTTCACCGCGGCCAAAGGCACAGAGAGAAATAAGGGAACCTTCCGCTGCCAGAAGAAGAAGTCCAGAAACCGACGCGCGCCGCTTACTTTCATGTTAATCGAATCACGGTGTAATTACTTTAACGATTTTCCTTTCTATCTTCTCCTTCGACCGTCCGCGCGAAACCCGCACATAATCACGCGCGCACGCAAAGGTACGCACACACACACACATATATATATACATAGATATATAAATACAAGGAGAGAGAGAGAGAGAGAGACATACACGTGCGAGACTTGGCTCATCCGGACGAAGTTTTAAAAGCCGATTAATTCCGTCGGAGGCCTAACAACCGACCGACGCGCGGAATAAATAAAGCGAGAAAGAGGGTTTGTCTAATTGAATGCCGCGGGATTGGCGAAACCCGCGCAACGATCCGTAAATGGACGACCGACGATGATGGAACAGCTCTCCCGACCGTGCAATGATATTTCGACGAACGTGAAGCTTTCGCCGGAAAAGATTTACTGTTACGGCGCAGATACGCGAACTTTAGAAATTTCGACACCGCGAGCTTTATGACGCCGACCACTGGAACACGGTATTTTTGAGGCATCCCCCGACCAAGTGATATTTTCTCCTGTCGTCGAATTAACCCTCCGGTTCACCGGTCCACTGAATTCCTGTCGCTGCTGGATGAATAGGATACGAGGTATACGGTTTTTACGTATTTATTTCGCGCATTCGTATACGTCTTAACCCCTCGCCCTGCGATAAAACATCAGACTCGTCATCAAGATTTCGAATAGAATCTTTTAAATATGAGTTTCTTTAATTCTCTTTAAAACGAAATAACATTCTATTCAATCTCTGATCGCATACAGTCGCTGGAGAATAGCTACGTACGCGGTAACTACAAATTTGACTTTTATATTTGTCGTTTCGCGATAAAGAATATCTAAACATTGTTAGAAATTAAATCGTAGACCAAGGAATTAACATGTCGCGAGCCAAGGTAGTCGCAAACGATCAACACTGTTCCGTTGTTTAACACTGGAACTACCGGACAATAAATCCAACGATATACATTGCTTTGTAATAATAACGAGACTGCATTTATTAACCCTTTGCACTCCAAGCAATTCTAACTCCAAAATCGAGACATATTTTCTTGCATAGAGTAGTTAAATTGTACATGATTCATTTCCTTTCGTGCATATAAAATTTGTAACTATCATTCGTACGTACAACGCTTTAATTGTTATCGATTTTTTAAATGCAAGCATGGTAATGTAATAGTTTGTAGAAGTTATAGTATGGCAATTTTTAGTGTCACCTCAGAGGAGCCATTGGAGTGCTAAGGGTTAAAACTTCATGCAATTCTTAATGTAACATGTACGTCATTAAAGAGTACAACTGAAAATTTCTGATGAATATATTTTTATAACTTCAATAATTGCGAAAGAAAAAACTAGGTACCAGTCAAAATGACTGGTTTGGTTTGGTAAATCTAGTGTTGATATTAGAACTACCAAACCGGTCTATTTGACTAGTCTCCAGTTTGTTTCTTTCGCAATTATTGAAGGTATAAAAATGTTTTCATCAGAAATTTTCAGATGTACTTCTTTGACACGTTGAATGCGGAGCCATTTTGCTTAGCCTTTGCGTCACATTTTATTTACCTTTAAACGGAAATAATGCAACTGTGCATAAGCAAAAGACTCGCTTAGCCCATTTGTGCTTTTCTGTTTTAAGAAAAGTGCATATGTGCATATGTATTGGTATAGTCAACTATATCACTTATAATTTCACTGCGAAATAGTTTTTGAAAATGGCTCACAGGAGAGTAAGGTCCTTCGAGGTCTTCAAGGCAATCTCTTTTCGGAGGGCGATGACAACTACTATTCGTCTGGGATACTGATTGCTAAATTATTTTTTGTGGTCCTGAATTTTCCTTATCCGATGATGATTCGATACTACATTCATCGTCACTGTCGATAATATTTATGCGTCGTCGGGTAAATACTACTGGATGATCTTGGTAACTTGTCGATATAGTAACATGTGTTCATTTAATGGCGTCGAACATCAGTTTGTTACTGTTAAGAAGGAAGAAGTTCATACAATGGGAGTGCCATTAGAAAAATCTTGCCCAATATCTTATTTCTTTTATGCGCTTGTTCTTTATTGATTCTTCACTTTCTGCTCTATAACGTTTCACTCGATTACATCTTGTATTATATTTCAATATTGTGTTACATAATAACTAATAATCTCAAGAACTCTGTTCTTCAGTTACTGCTGAAATTAAGTAGATTACAATGCTAGGTACGAGCTTCGTTATCTGGTAATAACGATTTTCCTGAACCCTTTGCCCTTAACCAGTTAACTGTGTTCGACGAGTATACTGGTGATGGAGAACTGGCAGTATTTTGTGTCATGACGAGTATACTCGTCATGCGAAAAATTTAGTTAGCATTAGCTATTTAAATTGCAATTTTAGCGAAAACTAAAATGTATTCGTAAATTTCAGTATGTATAGAATATTTAAAGGTCAAGACGAAATAAAACGAACAAATAAAAAGTATAAATAATTTGAGATGGATTCATGCATCTCCGTATGCTCTGGCTAGATCTCTTAACTTTCGCGACACGCGTAGGTGCACACTTTGAAAACAGATCGCCACAGTTAACTGGTTAATATTCAATCTTTATTTCGGTATTATTGTAGTCAACGTTACGATTTCGATATTATACCCTTGGATCTGGAAACAATGTTAGAATAGTTTTTACTGTTTTTTTTTTCTAGTGAACATTCTCACAATTTACTATTCTACATTCAACCATTGACTATTCTAAAAATTTACAATGTCCGAGACAACTCGTTGCCTTTGTTTACCAAGTTTTTTAATCCACTCTTGGAAGCATTTCTTGTACCGTAAACGCGTTGGTCTTTTTGTTGTTCCTAATATTAATAGTTGAAGTGAGAGTGATTAAGTAATGATTATCAAATTCTGGGTCAAAATGGACTCAGGCTTCGCCTTCGGCGGATTAACGCGTTCGCTAGCAGAATTTGTGTCGCTGCTTATCTTATGACAAGAACGTGAAAACGTTTTAATCTATGCTAGAGATTCCTTTCGAGTATTATATCAATTTTATATATTTTTTTCTATAAGTATCGTAATTTTATCAACATATTGTAAATGGGAAGACAACTATGCCACTCGCATTCGCGTTGAGATCCTAAAAGTTAATTTATAATTTACCCAAGCGCTCGTACAACGAGAATGAAGTTTATTTAATTTAATTTGATTGATATTTCAGTATCTATATATATATATATGTATATTTCGCTACAGTAAGCTTCTTCGCCGAATTTTGTTGACTAAGAACTCCACTGTAATTTGATATAATCATATTACCTAAAAGTGTTGTTAAAATATTATCAAGATTAAATTGAATGAATTTCAGTCGTATGTACGAGCATTCCTACGGGACATCGTTTTAATATACAAATTCAATCATTGAGCGGTCTCGTTTTTCAAATAATTAATCGTTACTACGTAAAATATCTCGTCAGATTACATTTACATTTTACCAGTCTGTTCTACGACTAAAAGTAAAGTATTGTATAACGGAAAGGCAACTTCTCCAATAATTAGAGCAAAGCAAGTCTTGCTTAATTCCTCAAAATATAAATTACTATAATATTATACCAGCGAATTCTTTATCCATGTTAAATCGGCTTCTTCCACCTGTTACGAGATTGTAGACTTTATCGTTTTTCTTTTTTTGATATTTCGAAAAGTTTGAAAAGTTGTCAAAAGCCCAGCGTTCTTGTGGCGCGGCAACGTAAAACGCGTGACGCAACAGTTGCATATTACAGTATTGCATATTTTACAAGTTCCTATCCTCGTTAAATCAATCATTAACGAAAGCATTACTTCTATCGCGGGTGTAGTAATTATCTCGCTAAATTGAAATCACAGTTTTTATTAATTCGCAAGTTTTATGAAACTTTTCTACAACTTTTATACGTTTCATCTGATCAAGAAAATATCGTACAGATTTATAACGGGACGAACTAACGCTCTTAATTAAACTTATAATTATACGCATACCAATCTAAATTTTTATTCAAAAATTATATTACGAATACGGTATCCATTTGATGGTACAAAACTGACGTGAACAAGTTAAATTTATATTTGCTATGTAAATACAATAAAATCTTACAATAGCTTGCTTAACACTTTGACAACCAGTACATAGTTGTAGGACTACTCAATGTCACCGATTTTATTTTTACTTAAATTTCACGTGATTTTTCTAGCTTAAAATTTGACAACCCAAGAGTTAACCCTTTGCGGTCAGCATATTTCGCTTTTGAGAGAAAGGTCGGAGCAAATCTAGCGTTTCGCAGTTACACTCCGAGACAAAAAGATAGCACACTTTAAAATTAACGTAATTTTTATTTATTTAACGTTACAACCAAGATTTTGGTTTTATACATTCTTGCAAAATGCCTCTATAAACATACACAAATGAAATTGAATTGAATTTCACCAGTCTATACAATTTTATTTAAAAAAAGAACTTTTAAGGAAATATAGTAGGACAAAATGATAGCACAATTAACTTAAAATTATCTATAACAATAAATCAACGAATGATATTTAATGCTTAATCTCTTGTGGCTCCTCCTTTACGTTTAATAACAGCCATCATTCTCTTTCGCAAAGATTTATAGAGTGTTTTAATAGTTTTTTGCTTTAGTTGCATCCACTCGTCTTGAATACATTCTTTTAATTCGGCAATATTTCCAAATTGTCTGCCATTTGCATATACAGCTCAGGCAAGATTTCCCCAATAATTTTCAACAATGTTAAGATCGGCTTACCTTGCTGGCTAATCCAAAACGCAAATTTTTTCTCGAGAAAAATACTCTTTTACTACTTTTGCAGTGTGTACTGCGGCATTATCCTGCTGAAAAATAAACTTCTCTCCAGCAATTCGGGTGGCGTACGCGTTTATTCGTTCCTTGGTCATTTCCAAATACATTTTGCTATTCATTTTTCCTGTTATAAATTTGATTTCCATTTTACCATAGTACCCGATACCGCAGCAAGTCATCGCACCACCACCTCCCATTTGCCGACAACTCAAACACTGTTCCTCTTTTCGCATATCGTGAAAATAGTAACTCAGACCATCGGGTCCATCCAAGTTAAACCTCTTTTCATCCGTAAATATTATTCTTCGCCATTTCTTTCGCATATGAATATTCTTTTCCGCAAAGTGTAATCGATTCATCTTATGTCGCACAGTTAACCAAGGCTTTTTCTTCAATTTTCTTCGCGTTATGTATTTGCATTTTTGTAAAACACGTCTCGTATTCTTTATATCAGTGACTATACCAACGCTTTGAACAGTTTGCTTTGCAGTCGTCTTAGAATTTGATGCTGCTGTTAGTATCGCACGTCGTTCCCGAGCATTTAGACTTTGCGGATATCCAGAACTCTTTTTTTTATCATAGTTTTCCGGATTTTTCAAGAAATTCATTATTACTTTTCGACTTCTATTCATAATTTTTGCTGTTTTTATCACCGAATATTGTTTTTCTTTCAATTTTATTATAGCATCAATTTCACACGCGTTCCATCTCTTTCCGTGACCCATTTTTGATAATATTTCGCCTTTTTCGAACAAATGTACAACACGAAATAATATCATGGACTTCATTAACTATGTACCGAGATTGATGTTTGCAATTCGCGAGTTGTAGTGTAACTGGAAAGCGTAGATTAACTGCATGTGCTATCTTTTTGTCCCGGAGTGTACTTTTCGTACAGAATTTAAAGTCAATATATGGATATTAACACATTGGTAACCGGTGACGTGTTAACTCGTCTTTTCATGCCCAAACGTTGTTGACCGATGACGAGTTAACTCGTCATTGCACTTGCACTATCTATTTCAATTTATGAAACCCAGGGCGATATAGAATATTGCAAAAGTTTTGCGCATCGTGTTTAGTCTTGTCCGCTTTATAATAAAGAAAATATTCTTCTTAAAATAAAATTTATTGGAGTTTATTTAGAATGTTTTACTTTACTTCCATATTCAATTACAAAATAATAGCCGGTGACATGCCATAATTTCTGTGTAAAATTGCCGGTTAGCAAAGTGTTAAGACACATGGAATTTGTTGAAACCGATTTGTTGTGTTTAATACTACATATTTGATCACGAGGCATAGGGGACTATAGTGTTTTGTCATTGTTGCCATTTTCGAAGGATCCCGCTACGGGGACGTCGATTTAAAAATTTCCCCGCTACGGAGACACCGACCGCAAAGGGTTAGTAATACTTACCGCTTTGAATTTTCAAGAATTTCTATCTTCCGATGTAAAACCGGTAATACTCGTATTGCAAGATGAATATAATCACGAGAGCCACAGGGGAGAACAGCTTTCTATAATTATTCTGGTACAGGGCAACTTAACAACTTATTATAATCAGCTTTCAGCCATTACTTTCACGCAGACGCATGGCCGAAGTTCGATCCTGCGAGAAGGCAGACCACACTTCACGAGAAAACGTAAAATTCCGAAGTTGTAAATCCTCCGTTGCTTATCCGGCCATGCATACAAAACGAAATTTTCATTTAATTTGTTTCCCATCTGTTGTACCGTTCGCCGCATTAATCACCGATAGCAAAAAACCACGGTGTTCTTGGATTAGATTTCTCTACGGCCGAACTCATTTTTATTCCGTAGGAACTTCAAGGTATTCCTTGCGCAACAACCAACGGAAACTGCCCAGTGCATAGAAAAGTTAAATCCTACTTATGCGATACCTCGCCACCGACCATTCTGCTGTGCTTAACGGATTGTAAAGAGCCTCGGAATCATCAAACACGCCGGTTGCGACGAATCAATTTTATTCCCAGGAACGAGTATACGGTTCTCCCGCATTACAGTTCGCGCGTTAGGCGAGTCACGTTGAAATCACCGACACAAGTATCACGGATATCGTTCCGATCGACAACGATTAGTGTCTGCGATTTCGAACGTCTACCGAAGCGGAGCGTGTCGCACGCTGAATCCGTGAACAGTGAACTCGCGAATAAAGTGGCCGTGTTCTTAATACACGCCTAACTATTCATCGCATTTCCTGTGTACATAGGTGCAGAGATCAAACCACTTCTGAATACGAATTCATTCGACGCGTTCGAATAAGACAATCGTTGTGTGTCTTACTTAATGTGACCTTAGAAAATTCTGAAACAATCGCCGGTCGGTAAAGTGTTAAATAAACAAGATGCCGTGTAGTTCGCCGAATGAAGAACATAAAACGCGCAACAATACATATGAATCGAAGACAGATCAGGTACTAGCGGGAATGTCGTTCAATTGTCCCTCTGCTGGCGACTGTTGGAGGTAGAGCGCCGCCACAAATATATACGCTCCTGACTAGACCGTTGCCGTATGTTACAGTGATACTTTAAATTAAATTTACGAAATAGACAGCATAAAATGTAAGGATAAGCTTGAAGAAGTAAAAGTTGGGATCTGACTAAAATACTAATTCAAATATCTGGCATTTTAGATGGACGGTTCAGCGGATGCAGAAAAGGTGGATGGAAGTGGGGTAGAAAAGCAAGGGAGCGTTTCGTCTTGGGCCTGCTAGAGGAGAAGAAGTGGACGGCTACATGGCTGGCCCCGTCTTAGACACTGGGATATCGTAAGGCAGGTAAGGACGATATACGAGGTGTGTTCAAAAAGTATCGCGAATTTTGTGTTTTTTCAAAAATTATTTATTTATTCATGAATACCTATTTTGTCCCCTTCAAAGTAATCCCCATGAGATATTATACACTTGTGCCAACGGTTTTTCCAATCTTCGAAGCACTTCAAAAAATCATTTTTTTTTATCTTTTTCAGCTCCTCCTTCGATGCCGTCTTTATCTCGTCAAGCGTAGCGTAACGTCGTCCTTTCATGGGCCTCTTCAGTTTAGGGAACAAGAAAAAGTCACAGTGGGGCCAGATCTGGGGAATACGGTGGCTGCGGCATCATTAGTGTGTTGTTTTTGGCCAAAAAGTCGCGCACAAGCAACGATGTGTGAGCAGGGGCGTTATCGTGGTGCAAAAGCCAATTTTTGTTCTTCCACAAATCCGGGCGTTTCTGGCGGATTGCTTCGCGCAAATTGCGCATAACTTGCAGGTAATATTCCTTATTGACCGTTCTACCCTGTGGCAAGAACTCATGATGCACCACGCCCCTGCAATCGAAGAAAACTGTCAGCAAAACTTTCACATTCGACCGAACTTTCATTCAATCGAAGACGATCCAAAACACGTGCAAGCAAAGCAGCTGTCAACAATTAAGTGAACATTCAAAATGGCCGAGCTTGTCGGCATAAGTGAGAGACATGAGTACCAACATAAAGCCACAAAAAGATCGAAATTCGAATATACGTAACCCGCGAAATTCAAAATTCGCGATACTTTTTGAACACACCTCGTATAATATGAATCGGAAGTGGATAAGTTACTAGTGGGAAAATAGTCCAATTGTCTATCTGGTGGCGAGTGTACGAGGTAGAGCCTCTACATTAACCCCCTACCAGTGATTAACGATATCTGGACGAGTTCCGGATCGGCGTTAGAATCCAAGAATGATGGTGCCAATGTCGCACTGTAGGGGGCCCACTCGATGACGAATTTTTGTAAATTCAATCCTGCAGAAAGGCAACTTCGCATGAGGAGCGAGAATCGGCTCGGAAGAAGTGCGGGATCATCGATTTGTCTTAGGAATCGGTGACAGATCAGGCAATAGCGAGAAAGAACGTCCAATTGTCCATCTCTCCATCTGTTGGTGAGCGCAGGAAGGAGAACCGCTCCAGACGGTTCCTCAAAAATAACGGAACTCAGGCATCCGCACCATAAACCTTTTCATTTATTTAAAATTGACAATATTAGCATCTTAACAACAATCGATGCGTTTCTTTACGATTTTTCCAACTCCTTAAGCTAGAAGCAACGGATGAGCAATATTTATAGGCAAGGATGTGCGAGTTCTCAAATGTAGGGTTCTCCGCATCGAATCTCGAAGTCATCTTATTTAATGTCTAATAGATATATCCCCTTTATAGATTGACAGATGAAAATATATATACGGTAACGAATTTTGATCAAACGTTCGTGTCACGTGTCAGACTGAAAGCGGACACGGTGATTAATAATTTTAAGGCGAATTTGCGACTGCGATTGGTAACGGTTTATTTTCGTCTTGCACGATCTTGAGAATAATAATGTTGTAAATTTTTTCTCCTATCTGTTGACGACGAACACCGCACGTATTGCAGATATAATAATGATACTTGAAGAAAGAAATTCACAAGGACATCGCAGGCAGGTTTAGCAGGTCAAGAGAGGAATGGGAAGCGGAGAGCGGGAGGTAAGGTCATTACAAAAGTGCTTAGAGCACGGATGCTCCCACGGGAATAGGTATTTGCCAGTGGTAAAATGTGCTTACCACGCTGAAATCTTCAAAAATTTCGACGCATTCGGGAAGATTTTATAGCGTTGTTTCTATGAAACGTGGCGCGTTGTTTTGCTCTTTCGTTCAGCTTGCGTCGCAACATTAACAGCGAGAACTGATCCGCGAACGTACAAATGGGCCAGGTGTTAGAAACACCTCTGTTTGATTACCGTATACAATAAAGTTTCCCGTATCCGAAATAATACAGCAACAAAAGTGATCGGATAACGGAGTAGTCACCTTCTTCATATTAATTTTTATTGATCAAAATCTGGAGATTTTTTAATTTCTATAGTATTCAATGATTTCGAATATTTTTAGCTTAACTCTGTTTCAGCCCGATGCATTACAATTAATTACTTATTTAGCGAGAAACAATACTAACTTGGCGCAATCAATGATTCCGTCACTCTTCATAAATCTAATCATTCCGTCGTGTTATTCAACGTGACAGCGCGCAAACTGTCCGATAACAATTCAGACTTCGTTTCACTTTCCTTAAATCGTATGGCCTCCGGGAAACTATTAAATGAAATAAAAATTGATATTTTTCTGGTCTCATAAATATTTAGAAAAAAAAGAATAGATAAATTTTACGGATTTTAGTTATTTTAGAATTTCTACCTCTTTATTTGTATTTTTTCGTAAATTATATTTTACGCTGTCGTAGTTTGGTTGTTCTGTATGGACTAAAAAAACACACACAGAAAAATTGTACGGATTTTTTTTCCTACCGTTTTTTGTTTCTGTATAGAATATATTTAATTTTTTCGCATCTCTTTTATGTATGTTATACGCGAGGAACTAAAGAATTTTAAAATAAATCTAAATATTTTGTACTATTTTAATTGTATTCGAATGGGTTTGCAGCTCATAAGACAATTTAAGCAATTTTTTTAAAACATCGTTATTGATTAATGTCAACTGACATTAGAAGAATGTACTTAAATCTTTCTAAATAACAGCAACAATATTATTTCACAAATGAATTTTAAATGAATCAGTGTCCAGCAGCAATGGTCACAACTTTTTTGAAAGGTGCTCCATGAAAAGAATTTAAATTTAAAAATCAGAATGAAACTATTTTTTTAATAAAATCTAACAATTTTTAAGAAATCAATTCCTCCAAATCACTTTATTTGGACAAACTGAGCATAACACTTTTCAATGAAAAGATTATCGGATCCCTCTAAAATGAACTGTTTTAAATACGAAAACAATTGTAGAATAAAGTCTGGGAGTGTTTTAAAGAAATTCCTAAAAGTCACTTAAATCGAACGTAACCACTCGGTAATTTAAAATTTTTCGTAGCGTAAAAATATTTTTTTTTTTTGCAGCTTGTTACTGCAGCTGCGAATCGAAACGCAGGGATCGTTCCCGTCTCTTGAGTGACTTAAAAGAAGAATCGGAAGCTTAATGCGTTTCCAAGGCAGACGACTCGCTGAATTATGTACCGTAGTGGGAGCAATGGGAATATCTCTCAGTACACGTGACATTACTTTATTTTTTATTTCAAGGGTGGCTGCTGGTTCCTCGGTCGAACGAAATATTTGCGTTGAAATAGTGCAGAATCGAGAAAAAGAATAACAGGTACGTATATATGTTAGTTTCTTATTCATGAGCAACTTTGGAAACATGAGTTTTAGAAGCGAGTTTCTATAATTCATTTCGAGAGGCACGAGATGAGAATTGAATGTAAATGATAGATCTATACGTTTCGATTTGGGTAACAATCAAAATTTAAGAATAGAAGTCGCTGCTACTTTCTATTTCATTGCACAGATACAATGTTTTCTATCATCTATAAATGAAATATTGATTCGATTCGACGGTTTTCGAATTTTCTAAAATCATTTTTCGTAATATAGATACGATCTTGCGATCTAACCTGTATGCCATGAAGAAGAATAATGATCATTTATAGAAGCATTATTTCATTCTAACATCATTATTTTTAACACTGAAACTACCAAACCAGTCATTTTGACAGATCCCCAATTTTTTCTATCTCGCAATTATTCAAGTTATACAAATGTTTTCATCAGAAATTTTCGGAGAGTTTAGAGAGTTTATTGCATTCCCGCATTTTATAAAAATAGTGAGTATCACAAAAATTTATGTCAGAGGTTCAAATGTTGTTACTATACATATCTAGAGACATATAAAAGAAGCTAGTTCTAGCGTAGAAATATTAAAGTTATAATGAATCAGAGTAATTGTTTGTACCTCTGATAGTTAGCAAAATAAATAGGCATTCTTCTGTATTTACCTCACCCCTTTACCGAAATAAAAATTTATCGAAAGGTTATCAATAGCTCAAAGATTTTACCGGATATTGACGTCCGAATTTTCGTTGATGGTTGAGGAGGACAAGGCGAAAGGACGGGATTGAAAATTCTGGTAATTCTTGGACAGTGTCGTCGCGGTCATAAATCCACATTTGATTCGATGAATCCACATTGTCATGGTAAACGCGTGTGTTGTGACGGTGAGATACGCAGCAGCTTTGCGGGGTCCATTGTTACGGAAAACAATTATTTGTTTTCATTACTCTGCATAGTTCACTACGCCTCGATGCACCGGCGATTTTCCATTTTTTTTGTTCCCTCTTTTTTTCATTCGTTTGCGACACGCATACCGGTACTCCATTCCGTTTCGCCCGACGTAAACTGTTCGGTCGTGCGATTCGAAGGATGCACACGCGAAATAGGAATCGCTCAGCTAAATGTCCCATGAATTCTGTTCTGCTAGAAGCGTTCAGTTCTTGCGGGATAAATAAAAAAAACAATATCATCGCGCTTGTTCTAGACGTTTCAATTACACAGGGATTTCCCGAAACGTTCGGGACAGAGCACACCTGTACTTTAACCGCGTTATTGGACCCGTTGCGGCTCCACTCAGCTTTAAACTAAAAACGCAAAATTTATCATGATGGCGCCAAACCCTAACAAATTGCGTATGTATACGCAGATTTAGAATTATTTAATGTTGAAAATGATATTACGGCGAGCAGTCGAATGGTCGATGATCGTCTAAATACATTCCGCATTAATGTGGTCATAGACTGAGAAGTTTATGTATTTGTCAAAAGACGAGATAAATATTTGAACTCGACATTTCACAATATTTTATCATAACTTTATAATCTCATTCATGATAAAAACAAAAAATTTTAACCACGCCCTTAACATTAAAACTACCTAATACACCTAACATTTCTTCGATATTTTCCAACCCACCGCTAGCAGTAACCAATTAAAAATTAACAACCCATTATCAATCTGCCCAGGACACTATAAATGAACGGCCGTGATAAAATGTCGGAGCATGCACCAAATTCAGGATAAAACATCAAGATATTACCACAAAAAACAATTTCTCAAGGCGATTTCGGGCATATTATCGAATTTGACAACGAGAAATTTCAAAGTCGCGCCGCAGCCGCGAATCGCTTCCAATGGACCCGGAATTGAAATACACCCTTACTATGGGTCCAGTTACTTGTAGCCAGACTTAGAAAAGAATCTGGGAATCTAAGTTTTTCGACCGATGGCTTACCCCCTCAGAAAGTAGCAGATTGGGGGTTGCCGGGTTTCACCGATCTGACCATTTTCCGTAATTTCAATCCGATCGACCTGAAAATTGCCATAAACCCTGACCGCGAGTCTAGAAACGTGTATGCAAAATTACAAAGCAATCGGAGACCAGAAATTTTTTCCCTATTTTTTCGCGATTTTAGACAGGTCATGAGTCGTCCCTTCAGCGTTTCCCAATATTTGCCAATCTTTGAAGGAGTCCCCTGGCCAAACGGTTAGAGCTATCGACATTAACCCAACGGGAAAATCTTCCTTGAACCTTCCTCTTTAAGAAGAGCACCCTAAAATTAGGCTAGCATTTCAGGGAACTGCAGGAAGGTCCCTTTTATCAACCCCATTTTCCCATATTCGCGAGTTTCGCCAGACCGAAAATTTCAAAGTCGTGCCACTGCCACAATTCGCTTCCAATGGACCCGGGAATTGATATACACCCTTACTATGGGTCCAGTTACTTGTAGCCAGACTTAGAAAAGAATCTGTCAAACTAAATTTTTTGGCCCCTTGCCCAACCCACTTCAAGGATTTCCATTTCACAATCTCCACTTCGAAGATTGCCAGATTATTCTGACCAGAATGCCGGCTGCAATTCGATCCCGATCAAACCTGAAAATTGGTGTATACACTATACACTAGAATGGTATACACTAAAATTTTATTTTTTCCATTTTTACCCTTTGGGGTGTTCCTCTTCGTAATTTGTCCAATCGTTGCGAATATGCCTCGATCAGACTATCAATGGTACCGAGTTAAACAATTTATTCAAACTTCAAGTAAATGTTATTTAATATATATTGGAATGCCAATTGTATGTGAAAAGTATTCGTAAAATCATTTTTATAATTTGGATAACTGTGAAATAATATCAATAACTAGTCACTTTTACCTTTTTGGCGATTCTAGCATTGAATGTAGTGTTAACAGTACATTTTCGTCTGATTTGCCGGTACTTTGTATTTCTTTTAAACTTCCTATTTTTCTCGTATTGGCAAGTATCATGCGATAATTTAAGTTTACAATCAACGCGAATAGTATGTGAGGTACGCGTGTTGCTGGATGGAATCGTAGCTCCGGCCCGATGTTATTACCTACAATTGCTTTCACTTATTGCAGCTGCACGTTTCCGGTAGAACGGCATGCCGTTCCTGTGAAAAGGGAAAACCCTACGAACACGAATTTTCTTGAATCACCGTTCCTACAACCGCACCATATCTATTATCGCAAATCCTTTCCTTACCTCGATCATAATTTTCGAACGAATATCTTGGCCACTAAATCAACCGCGCTTGCCGATCAGGCAGGTCTATTAGAGCCCGAAGATTTCGGTCGTATTAACAATTCTTTGTGTTCAGTTACTTTCGAATCAATTTGCTTCCACCAGTTCAATTTTGTGTCGCTTGTTCCACAAGTTTAGGAATTTGTCGTCTTGATATTAGACTGGAAATTTTATGCACTCATGACAGTAACGAGCAGATGCAATTTGAAAGTATTCAAAGATTAAAATGTTCTAAACAGATTGATCCATTATCTTCTATGTACTGACGTTATTAACAGTAAACCCACCGAACATTAATATTGTCTAATGTACATTGCTTTATAAAAATGACAAGACTTATTTGATTTAGATTTTTTAATGTTCTAATAATATATGATCGAATAAAGAAATCTCTTGAATTGTGAAACAAAGTATTTGAATACGATCGATTTACCGGCTATAGTAAGTTTATTGATAATAAAAATTAGTCTCTACACAGTTTTATTTTATTTCAATTGTTTACTGGTTCTACTATATTTAATAGATAGTCGCGTCACGTTATTTCTGCAAATTATTATGTTGATACGACAGAAACATTAAATTTCCAATGTTGTGTTTAGATCCAATTTCTATATAATTGTTGCAGGTTATAGCTTGAATTGTTTCCTATGATAAATCATCTTTTTACTTGGCCCTCCTATTTCCCCTCATTCCATTAGACGTTCTACCCTCCCTCCTCTTTATTCGATATGCTTCTTACCTATGCTTTTTACTTTGCAGTTTAACTAGAATACAGCAATTCAACTAAAATCATTATGTTATTTATGCGTATGAATACAACGAAATTACAGTACTTCGATAGAAAGTATACAGTAAGAATTATTTGGTTCTAAAAATAGATGCCTCGAAACGACCAATATCCTTGCTTCATAATCTGTCATTTTAGTTTCAAAATAGAATCCACGTAACAATAATAAACCATTAAATAAATTCCGATCATTAAAAAAGTTTATACGATCTTGAGCTGCACAATTTACAACCTCGACTATCCTAAATGTATTAAATCTCAAACAAACAAATCAAAAACACACAATGTTACTTTTCTTCGTTAGTTCAAAATAAAGCCATACGTATTTCTATATAAAACGCTATGTTTTCAGTAATATATTATATTTTTACGAAATTTTCACTTGCAATTAGTTGCTTTTGCCATCGGAATTGCAAAAAGACCTTTCATCCAGAGATCTTAACACGATACAAGTTACATGGCTAAAATTACACATAACTTTTCATATTAATCTAAGAATTGATTAAGTCGCTTGTCTCTGCCGACGGCTAGGGTTGTTGGAATGTTGTGCTGTGAACAACGATGTGTCAATTAAATTCTAATTTTACACCCGTTGTAACCACGACGGTAGATATTACAGCGGCTTATCGATCATGTTTAATAATTCACAGTCCGGGCGACGACGGCGCATTTATTGCTAGGCCGAAGGGCTCCCTGCAATTGGTAAGGCAAAGGTCTTATAATATAACAACGCGTGCTTTAAACATTTCGCGTGTCGGCCATGTCAATGCGAAGACACAATATTCGTGATCTAGGCACAGTGTGCCACCGATCTCGAAACACGCTATACTGTCGTTAATGCGGTAATGCGTTGCCCATTGTTTTATTCGCATGATCTTATTTGCGCTGATTCGACGTTTTCGGTTTAGACAGCCGGCATGGCACGATTTACATCGGCAATCTGCCCCAAGATTTTAATAGCACCGTAGTCGTTCCACAGAATCCTACTTTCAGTCGAGAACCTAACGGAACGACTCGAGGAAACCTGTGTATGGAAAATAAAAATTATCTGCATCAGTAATGCGACGTTGAAAGTACGTTCACATTTATTTTATTCCGTTTAACACTAGAACTACCGAACAATAAATCCAACAGTATACATTGCTTTGTAATAGTAACGAGACTGCATTTATTAAAACTTCATATAATTCTTATTGTAATATTTACGTTATTGAAGAAGTACAGCCGAAAACGGTGAGTCTCCACTGAAAATAGCTGCAGCACTGTTTAAAACAATCTTTACGTCGCCATGCTTGTGTCAAAGAAATTCCTAAAAATTGTAAACAAAAATTGTAAAAACAGTAAACAAATTTCATATGCATAAGATAAAATATATCGCGTAGAATGAGAATATTCTAGGTTAAATAAATTGTTTTGGGGTTGGAATTAAAACAGCTTCGAGTGCAAAGGGTTAAACATTTTTATAACTTCAATAATTGCAGAAGAACAAACTATAGACCAGTCAAAATAACTGGTTTGGTAGTTCTAATGTTAATTGGCGATTGCCAATGACGGCGACATTTCAATTAGGCTTCAAGGTTTCACGTACACCCCGGAAAAAAAGATAGCACACTTTAAAATTAACGTAATTTTGATTTATTTAACATTACAACCAAGGTTTTGTTTTTATACATTCCTGCAAAATATCTCTATAAATATACACAAATAAAATTGCATTGAATTTCGCCAGTCTATACAATTTTATTTAAAAAAAAGGACTTTTAAGAAAATATAGTGGGACAAAATAATAGCACATTGAACTTAAAATTATGTATAACAATAAATCAACGAATGATATTGAATGCTTAGTATTTTGTGGCTCCTCTACGTTTAATAACAGCCATCATTCTTTTTGGCAAAGATTTATAGAGTATTTCAATAGTTTTTTGCTTTAATTGCACCCACTACAAACATGCTTTAAGTTATCAATTAAAGATAATACGTATCTTAGTCAACTTTAAACACAAAATATAGGAAAACATAAGGTGTGCTGTCTTTTTGTGCCGGAGTGTATCTAGACTCCAATTGATTAAAATATTTTACATTGCAAAAATAAGTATTATTTTATTATCATTGTAGTTACCATCAAACCGCGTCATTGACGCCATTTTCTTGTTTCGACATCCGATGAAGATTTTCAACTGACAACCATACAAGTTTCATACAACGACATAGTTTTTAATAGCGTTAAACATGTCGAATTTTATGCCTGATAATTTGCAACGAATGCTTCTTACAGTTCATGCAAACAGTTTTAATTTGTATTTCGAAGAATGGAATAATTTTCATATTTAATATTCGAAGCCTTCGTCGCTAGTACGTTTTGATATTAAACGGCGAGAGGTTAAAAATCTGTGATTCACAACAGGGGATTAATTTTCTGAAATTTCTCAATTGCAATTTTATTCGTGAATGGACAAGTCGTCCTAGGTAATGTACAAAGAAGTGATCGAATTATTAACGCCAGCTGCGTGCATTGATGAGTTTGCATAAAATCATCGATCTTTAAATGTACTAAATTTTTGTTGTTTTCTTTATGAAATATGGATGCGTGCAAATTATAAATATATATTTATTAATGCTATATACAACGCTACCCAACGCAGAAACAATATATGCATCTTTTTATCTCTCATTCATATTTATAGGATTTTATATAATTTATTATATTACCGCTTGCTTTATTATTTGTTTAATATAATTTACATCTATATGCACTGCTTGTTTTACAATTTATTAGGTATTTTGGAATATTCGATATAAACGATAATAATTGAAATATTAGGTTGTTGGAAAAGTAATTTCGTATTGAACGAAAATAGCTTTGACTTGCTTCGAGATTAAACCTAGGCGTTTCAAACGATCATGAACGATCAAATTCGATAAATTGAATCTCTCAGCGATCTCACGAGTTGTAATTCGCCGGTTTGCATCAATTAATGCATTTATCGTGTCTTCGTCTTCGATCCATCTGAGAGTCACCGTTCGAGTGCAAAGGGTTAATTCTTCTGTTGGGAAACAACGAAATTACTATCCCAACAACCTAATAGAATAATGCAGTTAAAATATTCTTCGAATTATAATATATTTACAATATTGTGCTCGCTCTTCATCGTTCTTATCGATAAGTGAGATCTAAGAACATGCAAGTTCCCGATGTTTTCTGCGAGTCATTCAGAATGAACGAAGAAGAGCGCAGCTAATTGATAAAATGAAAATTTCAGGAGTTTCTGCAGACGGTCTTCATTTATAATGCCGTTCGTGGATAACTATCCGCGCATTTGCACGAAGGTGCGACTACTCAATTTCGTGGGCGGTTTTATAAAAATCCAAGATAGGCAAAGATTTTCTTCGCCTACCGATGCGTCGTTCGTGATACGGACACAACGAAAATACCATAAACTGGTGTTAATTACAAACCAGCCGCTCGACATTTAAATATAATCCAGCCTGCTGGTAAAACGCGAAAGCGCTGCAAATGAAGAAAAAAGAAGTTTACGTCGTTTTTGTTTTATAACTAGACTGTGCATACATCATCGCTGCGATCACTGTAAGTGGTAGCAAGTGTCGTGACTCGAAAAGGTAGATCGTGTACTTGTTAAGATTAGTTAGGGCTTATTTCAAGTTACTGGTTGCTACATTTATATTCTCGTGTAGCCTAATTGGCTACTTTTTACGAGATATTAAATACCCGATACTTATGATTAAATCAATAGGAAATAAAATCCGCCTACGGACCTGATAATTAAATTATTAAATCTTTACGGGTGAAAATAATTGAACCGTTCTAACCGAAAGCGACGTAATGTCTCTATTTTAATTCGAACGCGAACTTGCCAGCGTTCTGCAAGTAAAAAGGGATTCCTACAATTTCTAGAATATTAGATGTATCAGTAGGCGATTCATTACATTTGCAAATTGGCTAACCGAAGCAAACCATTAAGGTTTAATATTTTACACGATTAGCCAACATTGATACACCTGTAGAAGGTGTTGTACACCTTCGCGAAGGAAAGAGTTTCTTAAAATAACCCCAGGAGTCTCCTCTTGCGAAGAGCTCGAACATTTTCGGGACACCCTACGTAAGAAGTTTAAATGATTACTACGTACTGTATATTTCAAGTTTACAACCGTTGCTTCGTGAAATAAATTAGTTTGATTTTATGGAATTCTTTAGATAGTTGGTTTCACAGTCGACACGTTAAATGGTCCTCGTTAAGGAACGTTTCCTAAAACATTAACATTGTGGCGTATACTTTTCCCTGTCGAAGTGAAGACAATAAATTGACGATTGTCAGAGTTTTCATCGTCACGGAAACGTTTCGTGAGGGAAACGTTTTATTATTATCTTATCGTGGAAAAGATTTTCTTTCTCTGTCCTTGAAACGCAACAATTTTTTGAATAGCACAATGTCCGAATATTAATAAGAGTCACTGTACACATCAGAGACAGTTTCCCGCGAGCGAACAACCAAACAAATCCTAATTATTAAAGTCTACCACAAGTTATTCCAGACTTATTATTCACTCGCTATCAAATATTCCCGAAACACATTCTTCGAAAAAATATTCCGATCCGGAATAAAATGTCGCGTACAATAATACTTCGAAGACGTTCCAAGATGGCTACTAGCAATCGAATTGCCAGGGCTATCTTTCGCGCGGCAGTTTAGTCAACCCGAAGGCAGTTGCTGATAAGAACGTAAGTGCTCGCCCCTCGGTAAAACTTACTTGTGCGATTTTGTTGCTAGTAAAAAAGTGCGCTCATTGGGAGGGTGGTAACGAGCTCGTGCTGTCCACCTCAGATAAGTGAAATAGTAGGAAAGAGAAAGGAACAAATGGCCGAGGAAATTAGTTTTACTATCGAAAGCGAAGTATATTTCTGGGAGCTGGTATTTGACACGAGCCGACAGATACGAATGTACGAAAAAAGAAAAAGGGAAAACAGAGAATTAAATAATATCACTGCGTGGGCAAACGTTTCTACGAGTTACAGCCCGTAAATTCGAACCGTTTTATTCAGGGTTAATGGAAAACGCAAAGAATCAATGGGTCTTTTGTCGTTTCCAGTGCACCGTAAAATAGATAAAATATAATATCTTGGAAGTGCGTGCGTGCATTTGTACGTTTACGTAAAAGAACATTAAACATTGGTTTTTAGTAGCACTTTACCACATTTATACGACCATTGTACAAGACATATTTCTATTTAGACCACTCTTACTGCTGTTTCTACCTCGTTTTTGCATCGCACGAGCATATGTATACTTTTAATATCAAGTTGTAGCAGAAACTCGGTTGCAGATATAAACACGTCACGATCCTGTTACTTCTAGTTACAACACGCGGCGAATGCGAATTACTGTAACTAACACGAAACCACTTGTAGTTTCTTTTTTTAAAAGCCACTTCTAGCCAAGAAAACAAGCATGCTTGAATAAAAACCGATGTCGAACGTAACCGAACTTATTTACGCTCCAGTCGAATATGACTGAAACTAGAATAGAAAAGCGACACAGAAAAGTTAGGAAAGAGAGTGTTTGCAGTAAGGTTACGCGGGATGTATCGAACGCAGCTCCCAAAAGGTTAACTAAAAACTTCGATCGAACCAAAAAAAAAAAGATTATTGCAAAGCAAAAATTCTGCCATGACATCAAAACAAGGTCGGACAGGCAAATGTTCACGCGAGCAATGTTCTTATTTTACTGGATTGAATCGAACTAAATTTTGTGGAACGTTGCAATTTAAATACACGTTGATTGTATGAAAACGATACAAAATATTTTATTCGAAGTATTGCCCATCCTGCTATTCATTTTTACCATCTCCTTGACAATTTGTGGAAGCCACACTAAAAAAACTGTTCCTCTTTTGAGGCAAAACAGTCATCCAGTCATTTTCGTACATTTTCGTAAGATTCGAAGCGTTGTTCGGTAATTGCATGTCTCATCGATGCAAATAATGACCAAATTGCAAATTAACCGGTTTTTCTGTGTGCAATGGTGCATTGTCATGAAGCAAAATCACTTTGCGTTGCCTTTTAATCTCATTTTCCTATCTTCGTTGTCGTTGACATCATTGTCAACGACAACACCCCAACGATGCTTGCAATTCGCTGACTTGAAACGTTTTCGGTGGTCTTCCACGTTCTTCGTTTTTCACGTCAAAATCGCCACTTTTGAATTTTTTAAACGACTTATGCTCCTGGGAGCGTGCTCGCCGTAAGCTTCGACAAGCATTCGATGCGATGCCGCGGCAGTTTTCTTCAAATGGTAACAGAAAATCAATGCTATCCGCAAATCGTAGTTACCAGGCAGAAAATTCGACATGTTCAACGCTATTAACCCTTTGCACTCCAAGCAATTTTAATTCCTATCTCGAGACATCTTTCTGTCCTCGAATAATTCCATTGCAAGTAGCTCATTTCCTTTCGTGCATATCGAATTTGTTACCGTTAATCGTAAGGCTACATTTCAATTTTTATTAGCTTCTTACTTACAAACATTTGTAATGTACAAATTGTTTTAAATAATAGTCTGACAATTGTCAGTGTCGCCTCAGTAAAGAAGGATTAAATTTATCGAATTCGATCGTTCATAATCGTTTGAAACGCCTAGGTTTAATCTCGAAGCGCGTCAAAACTACTTTCGTTCAATACGAAATTACTTTCCGAACAACCTAATATTTCAATTATTATCGTTTATATCGAATGTTCCAAAATACCTCATAAATTGTAAAACAAGCAGTGCATATAGATGTAAATTATATTAAACAAATAATAAAGCAAGCGGTAATATAATAAATTATATAAAATCCTATAAATATGAATGAGAGATAAAAAGATGCATATATTGTTGCATACATATTGATGCATACATAGCATTAATAAATATATATTTATAATTTGCACGCATCCATATTTCATAAAGAAAACAATAAAAATTTAATACATTTAAAGATCGATGATTTTATGCAAACTCATGAATGCACGCAGCTGGCGTTTGGACTCTGTATTAGGATCATATAATTTGAAAGGAGGTCTCGCGAAAATTTAAAATTTTGTGCGATCTCTTGTCCTATCATATTCTCCTAGTAGAAATCCGAAAATCTCGAAAACTCCGAAAATTCGAACTTTATATTAGGAGAATATAATCTGAAAGGAGGTCCCGGGAAAATGCAGTGGTATAGATCAACGATAAATCAGCCATTAAAGATTTCTAGAATATTTCTCATTTTCACGGCTCCACTATTGTATAATATTCGGATCAACGTATTTTCAGACTTAGTAGGATGATTGATCGCAGGATGTAAAAATTTATTGTTGGTTTTAAACGGATTTCTTTTCTTTTAAACGGAAACAACATTTTACTTAATCGTTGATCGTGTACCTGTCATTGGAGAACAGCTAGACACGCAGTAACTACAAATTAGTCTTTTCTTTTTGTCGTTCTGTGGAGGACAAAGAAAGCCTAGTACTTTGTTATTATAAAAGTAAGTCGTAGGCCAATGGGTTAATACGAAGAGTAGGAGAACAGCGAACGGCGGCAGAAGCTTATGGGGACGACCTAATATTCTCGCGCGTGACTCGCCAATTAATCGATGATCGGTGCTCTTCTGTAACGGGAGAGGGGTGAAAGGGTAGTAGAAAAAAAAATAGTTGGTCGGGTTTGAAACGACCCCACCGCGGCCCGAAAACGGCTCGGCTCCGCGTTCGAGTTTAACAAGATTGTCGCGTGCACATTGGTGCAAGGCGGCACGTGGATCGGCGCGAGTGTGTTCTCGCGGTTGAATTCTCGAGACGCGTCAGGGATCGAAGCCAAAAGCTGCAAGGATCGATTTCAATTTAGCGGCCGTTTAAGCGTGCACGCTCGTGGCTAACGAGCTTTCGAAAGTCGTAGATAGCCGACAAGTTGGCCTACACGGACGGCCGCGGCTCGAAACCACCCTTCGGAACTTACCGCAGTCAGCCGGCAAGCACCGCGAGCACACGTGTAACACGACACCGATAACTCCCTTACGTACCTATAGAATATAACTACATGCACACCTGCACAGGTCGTTTCACAACACTCGGCCCACCGGAAGAAAAATCCTCCGCGAAATCACTCCTGTCGTGTCTAATCGGTCACCTCGGAATACGGACTTGGATTTCGAGTGGATTTACAAAGAACAGTTGTAAAGTCAAACTCCGCACGGACAAACTCGTTTATTCGTGATACGGTGAAGCAAGATAGGCTTGGATATACTCAGTGTAGTCTACCAGGTGTATGCATAAGTTCTTTCCGGTTTGACTAAGAGGTGGCGCCAGTGAAAAGTACGCAGCGTATTAATTTGACACATATACCATTTTGTTCGTCTAACATAAAACTACAAACACACATAAGTTGAGTCTGCCAAGAACTGGCGTCTTTGTTTTATCGTTCAGTAATCATGTCGAGTTTTGTGCCTGAAAAAGAACATTTGCGGCACGCATTGCTTTTCTTATTTCATCAAAAGAAAAAGGCTGTCGAAAGTCATCGTTTGTTGGTAGAAACATATGGTGAACACGCTCCATCGATTAGAACATGTGAGACATGGTTTCGACAATTTAAAAGTGGTGATTTCAATGTGAAAGACAGTGAGCGCTCTGGTAGACCACAAAAATGCGAAGACGAGCAATTGCAGGAGTTATTGGATGATGACCCAACTCAAACTCAGCGGCAATTAGCAGAAGCATTACAAGTATCACAAGAAACAATCAGCAGACGTTTACGAGCAATGGGAAAGATCAACAAACTCGGTAAATGGGTCCCACACAATTTGAATGAACGTCAAATGGAAAATCGCAAAGTCTCTTGTGAAATGCTGCTTCAACGCTACGAAAGGAAATCCTTTTTGTATCGAATTGTGACGGGTGACGAAAAATGGATTTATTTTGAAAACCCAAAGCGGAAAAAATCATGGCTTTCACATGGCGAAGCCGGTCCATCAACACCAAGACCAAATCGCTTCGGCAAGAAGACCATGCTCTGTGTCTGGTGGGATCAGACCGGTATTGTGTATTATGAACTTTTGAAACCCGGAGAAACTGTTAATACACAACGCTATCGCCAACAAATGATTAATTTAAACGACGCATTAATTGAAAGACGACCGGAATGGGCCAAAAGACATGGTAAAGTGATTTTGTTACACGACAATGCGCCGTCTCACACAGCAAAACAAGTGAAAGACACTATGAAATCGCTTGGATGGGACATCCTACCACACCCGCCGTACTCCCCAGACCTGGCACCATCTGACTATCACCTCTTCGCGTCAATGGGGCACGCGCTCGCAGAGCAGCACTTCAGCAATTTCGAGGAAGTTGGAAAATGGCTCGACGAATGGTTTGCCGCAAAAGACAAGCAGTTTTTCTGGCATGGTATTCATAAATTACCTGAAAGATGGACGAAATGTGTAGAAGCCGATGGCCAATATTTTGAATAAAAAAAAAATTAATTTCCCTTGAAAATTACGTGTTCAATGTACATTTTTATATGTCTACTGTGCAAAACACGTGTCAAAGGAAATCTTTGTATACAGTAAATGCCTTTAATTTCATTTAACAAATTAAGATGAAAAGTCATCTTTTCCAAGAGCATAGTCTGCACGCTTCCCTCTCGAAGGGAACAATATCCATATCGTAGGCACAAAGACATCGGCACGTGACGTAGGCATGTGACATAACGTCACGCGATTCCCATAATAAGGTTCTCGTCGTCACATTTAGTAATAGAAAAGGAGGAATTTTAGGGGTAGTGCAAGCCTGTCCGGCACCCATTAAGTGCACCCGGCAAGTTTGTCATATTTTCTCCAAGTTGTAGGTTCGAAAGGTTGTTCGACATACCTGACCAGCACCGCTGTTCGCCAAACAAATTGCTCGACTCGTTTTAGTAATCTGATACCGTTAATTGTTTCTTTCATTACATATTTCATATTCGTTACTATCTGTTTCATTAATTATTATGACACCGCCCACTTTGGCAAATTCTCGTTTCCAGGTCTTTGTCGTTTAACTCTGATACGGAGCACACGTGTGCCCAAACGACGATAAATCTTTTCATGAAATATAACTGCGCGCTTGAGTGTACAGGTTGTTTCATAAGACGATCCACCACCAGCTGAATGTTCGACAAAGACGTCCTAAACCACCTTCGTCAAGAAGATCCACTAGATCCTTGCGGTTTTTCCTCTTTCGACTGTTGCACAAAGAGCGCACATTATAATGCGACACGAAAGAAATATTTTACGTACCTGTAGAATATAACTACACGCGTGCTTCTATAGATTGAATAGATTGTATCGCGATACTTATCAAAAGACGACTGCTCGGCGAAAGCGCTCTAAACCACCCTTGTTACGAAGATTCTCCGAGTTTTCGCGATCTTTTTCTTCCTGCTCTTGAACGGAGCACTCGTCTAACAAGAGAATGATAAATCTCTATGAAATACAACTGCATACACGCTTGTACAGGTCTTTTCATAACACTCGGTCCACCGAAAGAAAAATCCTTGGCAAAAACGCTTCGAACAACAATCTTGCTGCGGAGATCTTTTAAGACGATGCGACTTTTCCTCTTAACGCTCTCGTATTAGATACGCCAGTATAGTAATAATAGTACATTAAATAATAGTAAATATTAATTGGCAAATCGAAAGAAAAATGCAACGCAAAGCCGCTTCAAATAGCCGAATATTTTATTTAAACGTGTGAGCCATGAAAGTATTCGGTCGTACTTTGTCACTTTGACTGCCATGTCATCCATATACAGGTGACAGAATCGTTTATCTATATTTGAAAATAAACTTTTACATTAATATATTCGTTGTACTACATTTAGTTGAGATTTGGAGAATGGAAAATCATCGAAGGGTAACTTTGTGTCATACATTTTAAGTTTTCTATTGTTGCTTCTTTAAGGGGGGAATACACTTTAGAGCGCCTAAAAATAGTGATTTTTAGGCATTTTTTTCTCAATAACTACAAAGCGAATGATTCTCAAACTTTCATAATATTATGTTCTATATTTAAACAATACAAAAAATGTTCTATTTTAATGATTAATGTATTTTTTTCGCAATATTTATAAATCTTCACAGCTCCGCGCCACGCGCATCGTCAGTTTGTATACATCCTAGAGCCTCTAATTTTCATCTGATACGGGAAAACAAAAGTTTCATTTAATCCTTATAAAATTATCTCGTCGATGAACTAAAAAAATTCCAACAAAAAGTACAAAAATGCACAAATTTTGAGCTTTATTGAAGAAGTTACGATTTTTCGCTAAAAATTTCGACTTTATAATGTAAATTGAAAAGAAAAAATGTAACTATTTAGGAATTTTTTTAGTTCATCGACGACATTTTATCATTACCTGACGAAAAATCGCCTTGGGAGCTCAATTGGTCCAATAGATCATTCTGTATCGTGTACACAGGATTCAGAAATATGATGTTGAGAAAAACGCGTTTAATGTTTTTCGACTGTTAAAGTAGTAGTTATTGAACACTTACTTCTGGAGGAAACTAATCCGCTATACCGGGGCCATATAGTAAGCCTTCTGTGGCTCCAAAAAATTCATTTTGCTCCATTTGGTGCATCCTACGAGAGATTCGTGACTCTTTTGTGCTGCTTTGTCTGCGGCGTTCCTGTCTCGTTATGCACTGCGCGTCATACGTATCGGCAAAGAATTTGCATTGTTGCCCGATATTAATATTTAATACATTCATTATTTTTAATATAGCTGAGTAGACCTCGTTAAAAATGCCAGCCGCAATAAAGGCGGAGGTTTCGATAATTTTTGCTGCGAAATTTAGATGCTTTGGATTTAGGCGCCAAACCGTTGAATTGAAACTTTCAGTGCAATTCTGTGTGTGTCCACCTAGACACCTGGTTCATAAATCCTCCTTTAAAAGTTCTTCATATATCGGTTTTAAATGTTTAAGGACATCTGGGTGAAGTGGACTAGGATGATTAAAATTATCTAATTCACCTTTCGCTTCAGCTTTGCGCCACTTGCACCTGACGCTTACCTGTTCGGCTAGCTGTATCTCCCAAAATACATAAAATTTTGCTCCGTAACTTTATACACGTATTCTAGACACATACTGGAATCAATTTCAAACAAAAAAAAAATCGAAAATTTTCATCTCATAAAGTGTATTCCCCCCTTAAATAAGTTACTTTGATTTTACGGAATTTTTGAGTTTGTTCGTTGGACAGTTGAAGCGTTAAATCCACTTGTTAAAACAAAAATCCAAAAATTTGTCTCAATTTTTCCCTGTGTTAGTTATACACGTGCTGAAAGATTCATCAGAATCTAAAAATTATCTTTTCTATTTCGGCAGGTAATTCTTACCGGTGGCATTTTTATTAAAATTTTTGTTGCACGTCAGTTAGTAAATCAATACTTCTAGTTGCTTAAAAAAAAGTCAAATCGTTCGACACAATTTTTAAAACGTTATTACGATTCAAAAGGCGTTCGAGCATTGTCGTGGTTCGTGTATTGGTAGTCACGCGTCATTCTTAAAACAACAACATTTATTATTAATCTTTATCGTTCGGCGCGTTTAACGTTAAAGACGACTAGAATTCAATTACTTGATCGATCAAAAAGTAACGTCGGAAGTGTCTGCTTCGGTCAGAAACAGATACGAATCTTAATGCAGCATTTCGTCGTTCCCAACATTGCAGCAATATCTCGTGTAGCGTAACGTGAATTATTTTCAATTGGGCCTGCGATTAGATCGTTATCGATCTCGATGAGTTTATCAGACTGTTTATCATCGGTAAGACTGAATTCCCGATCACGAAACAACTTAAATCAACCCTAAACCAGTCTTTCACTTCCATAAAAAGAATGTAGAAAAGTATAAACGTCAAGAAAACTCATCTTCTCGCTGTTCGCTTCCGAGTCAAAGAAAACATCAATGTACTTAAACAAATACAATGAAATCATCCTAAAGCAAACGATTGCTAATCGTTTATTGCAAAAATGATGTTTCTATCAAAAACCACTTTCTACGAGAGAATCTGATGTTGCTTATCGGTCAATCCGGTACATTTACATCTGCAAAGGCTGGGCCCAACGAGAAAAAACAAAGAAAACTCTGCAAAAGCACTCGAAACCATTCTTGTTGTTCATATTGGATGAAGATTCGCTGGCTCTTGGCGGTTTTCCTTCTTCGGTTCGCGTACATACAGTAACTCGCAAAAGCATTTCTACGGGAAGCTGAAGTTCCGTTCGATCGACTTTCATTCGTTCTCCAATAATTCTATATTATTTAATGCGAGCCTTTCGAACATTAAATTTTCGTTAACGAAGAAGTTTACTTCGGCGTAACGTTATTGCACGGTGCGTGAATTTTATCCGTGCGTATGAAAACTTTCGCGAGACGCTATACCCGCGTTTCATCTCGCGAACCAGATAGATTTAACCAGAGTTAAGTTTAAAAGCTACCCTGATCAAACGCATTGAATCCCGTCCATTTGTTTGCAAACCTATATACATGCTCTTCCTTCTATTTTGATATTTGTTTCTGCGACGAGATCCTAAATAAAGACGAGCTTCCATTATTATAGTATCAATTACCGCATCGAATTTACGTCGCTGTTTTTATTGTTGATCGAAACATCTCGCTTTCGGTCGAAGCGTTTGTACATATTTTACGATTGCGTTCGTTATCGTGCAGTTGCAAGAACTACGAATTTTTCAGTTTTGTCCCGTCTTTTCTACGCGAATTTGAATTGAAAAGCGATTGTAAAATGGTTAAACATCGGTGACGATCGAATAATTTAATTATTAACCTGTTGCCCCACAAAAATTTCGAACTTTTTAATTTTCTTTAAACAGAAATAACATTTTATTTAATTGTCGATCGTATACGATCGTTGGAGAATAGCTACAGTGACTACAGAACATTCATTGTAGTTTGTAATAACATAAATTTTATTTGTTTATTGCACATACTTTTCTTAATACAAACAGTGAACTAAAGTATGTCGAAATTTATCGTCGCAAAAATATTCGGACGCTTGACAAACTATAACATTTAAACATGAAAATTATTAACATAAGCAATAATTAATATTTCGTTAGGTAGCCTTTAGCTTTAATTACGTGTCGCAACCGCTTAAGCATATTGTCTATAACTTTTTGTAAGTAACTTAGCGGTATGCGTCTCCATTCTTCAATTAATTTTTTTTTTAATTCTTCCATCGATCTTATCGGTGTTGTTCGAATTTTCCTGTCCAAAAGATCCCATACATTTTCAATATATTGTATATGACTGTGCTGGCGGATGTAATACTTTTAGGCCATTATATAAAAAGTATTCTTGAACTATTCTGGCTTTATGTTTAGGATCATTATCTTCGTAATATTTAAATGTGTCTTCTATATCCATTGTGATCGCACTTTTCTTAAGATTTTCTTTTAAAATATTTAGATACTTCAATTTATCTAAAATTTCTTCTATAAAAGCCAGTTGTCCAACTCCTTTAGATGAAATACACCCCTACACCATAATACTTCCACCACCGTGCTTTATTGTTGGATTTAAATTTATTCGGTTAAGTTCTTGATTTCGTTTACGCCATACTAATTTTCGTCGATCAGTGTTAAACAGATTAAATTTACTTTCATCAGCGAAAATTACATTATTCCACCAAGTTTTTTCCTCATGAATATATTGTTTTGCAAAAGCTAATCTTTTTCTGCGATTCGCCTCGTTTATATACGGTTTCTTACGCGTTGCTCTACCATTATATTCATCTGTTTTCAACACCCGCCGTATTCTATCTGGATGAACTTTCTTTCCTATCTCTTGAAATAATTCAGCACTTAATGTTGGAGCACTTAAACCAGGGTTCACTTTTACTTTTCTCAAAATAATACGTTTCTCTCGATCGCCAAGCTTCTGTGATCGGCCTTTCCGAGGAATTGATTCAATTCGATTTTCTTCATTATATCTCCGTATAATATCAGCTACGGTACACTTACTTAATTTTAGAAGATTACCGATTTCCCGATACGTTTTCTCTTTTTCTCTGTAAAAAATTACTAATTGTCGTACGCCAAATGAAGTATTTTTACTTTTTCGTCCCATAATTAGAATTTCTAACTGATCCTAACTGCTTTCGAACAGTAACTGATATCGTGAAGCGTGTTCTTCATCTTGCTCGACATTATGTTTCTAAAGAAACGGCAAAGGTGTATCGTTATTCGCAAGAAATGTGAGAATAAGTAATGTGTCCGAATATTTTTGCGACGGTAAATTTCGACATAATTTAGTTCACTGTTTGGTATTAAGAAAAGTGTGTGCAACACATAAATAAAATTTATGTTATTACAATCTACAATGAATGTTCTGTTATATTATAAAACAATAACTCCAAATTTACTATTGCAAACGATCGAAACTAGGAACAATTTTTTGAATAGCACAATGTCCGAATATTAATAAGAATCACTGTACGTAATTCTCCTATGGCGTCTTTCATTGACACGGTGGGTGGCTGGGCCACTCGTAATAAATAAAATATAATTATTTATATAAGTTGAAAACAGTTGTAACTGTGCTTTTAGATTCCTCCAAAGTATTCGCAGTTCCGTATTTCATCCATTAATTTTCGTAATGAATGCGTAAAATTCGCAATCATAATAAACTGCAGCAATGCTTCCACCAGCTTAGCTTTCATTGTAGATTCACTGTAGAGTCATTGTAGACACGCAGTAACTACAAATTTGTCTTTACTTTTTATCGTTCTACGGAGGACAAAGAAAATCTAGTCATTGTCATTGTAAAATAAGTCGAAGGCCAAGGGGTTAAGTAATCTGGCATTTCTCGAATGAACCAAGCGAATCAAAAGTTTCGCGAGCACGAACATCGCTCAGTTCATCTACATTTATTAATAACATTGTATGCGATTCGTCAACGACTTTAAGAAACACAGTGCTTTGCGATGGCGGAGAGTAAAGTATCCTCGATGATATCCAATATTTGCAGAGGACGATGAGCATCGTTAGCGATGTGGCACATTTTGTGCATCAGGTTTCCATACTTTTTTCCTGACGGTAATCCTCGTACTCGAACTAAGAACGAGAGGGAAGAAAAGAAGAAAATCCTTAAGTTTATTAGCGAATGTTTCATCTCACTGAGCATCTAATACACTTTAGTTCTCAGCCATCGAGATAGAGAGAGAGAGAGAGAGAGAGAGAGAGAGTCCTTTTATCGAAGCTTGAAACAAATTCTATTAGCGACAATGATGGAAGTGCACTTTTTCAATAGAGCGAGAGAGAGGAATTACGCTAATGTGTTTGTGATACGCGTTTGAACATTCCATTTGGAAAGTATGACGTCTGAGTAAAGGAACGTAATATCGTTAGACTTGCAATAAGAATGAATCGAATGACGAAAATAAGAATAAATTGTATGCGTACACTGTCATCAAATCAAAAAGTTTGTACACCTTAGACTGAGCAATTCTCTGGATCAAAGCTGTTTCTGATGCGCATATTTCTTGTAAAGGCACTAACAAACATTGGCGAACGGACAACGTAGTCTTTGTCACGTAAGCAGATCAACGGCTCAGCTGGTTACGCCGGTATCCAGTAAAGCAGTTTTTAGCCGAATGCGAAGCAAAGTACGTACCTAGCTAGCCGTCAAAGGTACATAATCTACCAGGACAGAAAGGAATTGCTACATTTTTCCGTAGAAGCATTTTGACATTATGTTATCCCCGCTACTGCAACGCGTAGTCCTCGAAAGGCCACGAATTTCGACTCTCGACTGTACACGATAAGCGCAACGTTTCGGACCCCAGACGGTGGCATTTAACGCGACTAATGAATTCACCGTCGCTGAAATTTAGGAACTTCATTTTTCGACTGCCGATACTTGAGTTGCGATGATTTTGTAAAGATAACAAGTAGAACTAAGATGTTTTTACACGATGCAGCAACAAACTCAGAAAATTCAAATGTCTCTAAATAGGTTCAAAAATTTTTCTCGTAAAAGAAACGACTATTCGAAGATTGAAAACGCACCTCTTTGCAACGACTCCTTAAAAATTGATGTACGGTTTTTTTTTTCAGGGTTTTATGGGGAAGAAATGAGGAGCAAGTTCGACCATGTGAAACCCTAATCGTGTAACTTATACTACTGTAAAGTTGGCAGCACTCTCTCGAAGCTCGTACATCAATTTTTAAGGTGTCGTTGTGAACAGAAGGCTGCAATCTTTTTGGATCTGCGATGGTTTTGACGAACCAACGCTTCGAATAAGGTTCGAGTGTAGCTATATCTGTTTTTAGGATTAACAGTTCCCCGACTGTAAAACTTTAAACGCGTTTGCCTCGAAACTACCTTTTCAAAATGGCCGCTGAGAGTAACTCGATCGATCGTCTTCAAATTGTAATAAACAAACCACAAATTTCTTGCGTAAATCACACCGAATTGTTTAAACTACCGTCATTATAAAACATGCAATATTCTTACAATTTGTTACATAAATTTAACATCAAAGATTCGTTTCAAGTAACGATCAAAGACGCTAAAAATCTGCGTCGTTTCGCATCTCGGAGAAACTGTTCATAAAAATGTTGTTTATTTTTAATAATGTTAAACAAAGTAGCCGTAAAGTTCCGAAAGAATAGACGCTGATGTATGTCCAAAGAAATCCGAAAATTTGATAAGAACAAATCAACCGTTTACTGGGACTTCTGAATAGGAAAGATTCGCAGAGAAGCGACAGAAAAGAGGCAGACTTTCGAGATGCACGGTGAATTCCCGTCGCGAATTACGATCCGACATTATTAAAAATGAATGGTCCTCCCTGAAAAACAACATGGCCAGTTAAAGACGAAATTTCGTGGCTCGCCAGGCCGCAAACGTGCTAGGCATCGCCTGATTAAAGTGAAACACCCTGTACGTACGTATATACCGGCGTGTACATAGATACATCGTAAGATCCCGAGGTGGCAGGCATTGTTAACGTCTAGAAAGGATAAGAGCACCGTGGAAGGTGGCCAGGGACTGTTTTACTGCTTTTCCAACGGCGATGGCGGCGAGTCGATGGAATGGCGTGCGGTTCTCCTTTCAAAGATTAGAGGGAGCGTGTAGGCAGCTGCGAGAAACGAATTTACGTTCGGCAGGTAGATTGCACATTATGACCACCATTTTCTGCGGCCATGGTTTCCGCGTGCCTGGAACCCCCTGTTCTTCGTTCGCTCTTTTCGAACGATTGACTCTCTAATGTCTCTGAATGAGATATTACGTCGATTAGAACGTTCTCCATTCCTTTCGATTCCGAGCGATCCTTTCATCATTCCGTTACCTCGCCGGCCACCGATTCTAATATTTGATCAGTGCTCGATGATTCTGATAGCTGGCTGGTGCCTCCTAATGTTCTGCCTATGCATCCTGCGAACGTTGATTG
>CM052097.1:13700714-13732472 GCA_028453745.1 Agapostemon virescens | reverse complement strand
TTAAACTTGATACGAAGCAGCCTTTTACACCCGACATTCTTCTGCCAGCCATTGGTCGAGATTTATCGACTTCTCGACATCGACATCGTAGGGTCGGAAGGTATTAATAAACAACATATATTTCGAATATCGCCGAAACATAGACCGATGGCACCCATGGAAAAAGTTACAAGTTTTTCTATTTTAGCATTAAACTTAGATAAATTCTCGACCTTCTGCAAGAAACGATTTTCTTAAGCACACTGGGAACATAACTGTATCTTTAAGGATTTACAGAAGTGTTGTTATTTCTTCAAAGTGACAAACAAAGTCCACTGTAATTAAATTTTTCAATATTTTTGAAATACCACGGTGCGTAATCATTCACTTACAAACAGGCGAACAAACCATACTAATTTCGTTGGTGAACATTGTCACGCACCTATAAAAATATACTTAATAGATATTCTATCTATTGAATAGTCGGAAAAGTATTGAGAGCTTTTGTCATTAGATATTGTTTGGTGTCATATGGACCGTTTATTTTGAAAGTGGTGAAAGTCCTTTTTTTAAAAAAATGAGATACGACGTAATTTATGCTTAATTTAGTGTACACTTTTTGTTTATAACTAGTTAGTATTTAATATCTTAAAAAATGCCTATGCTTCGTTCAATTTAAAATTGGCCGGTAAAAGAATTGCGTAACCATTGATTATGAAAGTGGTGTAAGTCCAATTTCCATAGACAGAAAAAATGGCATTACGAAAAAAGAATTTCCTGTACACACCACAGGATTAGTATGACGTTCTAAACCAATGTAGACAACATAATATATTTATTTTACATGAAATGAAACGAGAGAATTTCGTTTCAACAAAAGATCTACAAAACGCAATTAAAAACAGATAAGAAGAAACACTAATGGAGAAAAAGTAAATTGGTTGCAAATATGTTGGATGAGATTTTGCAAAAGTGCACCGTATACTCTTTCATATAAAACATCAATGGAGGACACAGAATTTAAGACTCGCGCTAATACTGACGCGCATTTGGGAGGTGACATTTCAGTCTACAATTTTCATAAAGACAGTTTTGTATTTCGTCGATCGTGTCGAAAGTAATATTAGTGTGAAAATGAGTGAAATTTCTAAAAAAAAAAATTCGCTATGTTTTACAATTTTACTAAGAAAAAAGGCAAAAACGCTGCACAAAACCGAAAAAAAATTTGTGTATGAAAATCATTTCTCAGACGTAATGAAATCGAATCATTTTTCAGCTTGGCTGGGAAGTTTCGATGTATCCACGGTATAGGCCAGACCTTGCATCATCAGATTATCGTTTGTTTCGATCTCTGCAAAATTACCTGGATTGTACAAAGTTGGATTCAAAAAAGGACTGTGAAAATCACTTGATCAAGTTTTTATCTCATAACCCACAAAAGTTGTATTCCGATGGGATCGTGGCTCTACCCCAAAAATGGCAAAAGGTCATAGATAATGTGACCAATATATACTTGAATAAAATTCATTTGAGTAAAAGAAAGATTTAATACAAAAATTACGAAAAATCTCTCAATACTTTTCCGACTATGCAATATTTCTCAAATAGAACTATTCCTTTCTTTCTATTTCTCACAGGGATCTGCAGTCTAGAAATTAGGTTCCCAAAAAGTGTAGCGCGATGCGAAACAAAGGGCTAGAACAATATGTAATAAATGTATTGTTACGAGGCTGGGTCTAGCGGTACAGCGCGTGGTCGACAAGCGGTTTATGGTTTATGGAGGAATATGGTTTTCGATTGTTAGTAGGCGCCGCGAACGAACCTGATGCGCAATCGGGGAGCCGCACAGATTGGAAAACAGTTTTTGGTTTCCTGATACGGGATCAGGCAGTTTCTGGGATACGTTGGTAACGGCCTTGTAACTTTAATATTACATATTAATTGATATAACCCGACTGGTAAGATAGTAACATATGGGAGTGGTCAACTAACAATTGTTGTAGACGCGGCGTAGGCTAAATTCAAATGTTACTCGGATTTGCTTTGAACTGAGTTGTGTACTACAGGAAAAGTATGGCTGTTGTTGTCGCGGTAAGAATCGAGTGTGCGCGAATATTATGATTGCAGTTATCTAGGTAATATTGCCGGTTGGATGACACACCGATGCGGGCAACACGGAGTGGTTTCATAATTATACTATAATAGATTTGCACTGTACTTGTGAAATCGATATGGTTACTCGATACAAAAGGCCAGGCCCAATCGCACTAAGTGCAACCAGCTCCAAAACGAGATTCAGCGAAACGACGCACAGCGAGGTCGGGGCCCCGAAAACCGCGTAAAACCTCGAAATATGAATATTTGAAACATCTTACCAGCCAACCTGAAAAATGGTTCGATTTCATTACGTCTGAGAAATGATTTTCACACACAAATTTTTTCTCGGGTTTGAGCAGCGTTTTTGCCTTTTTTCTTAGTAAAATTTTAAAACAGCGAATTTTTTTTTCAGAAATTTCACTCATTTTCACACTAATATTACTTTCGACATGATCGACGAAATACAAAATTGTAGAATGAAATGCCACCTCTCAAATGTGCGTCAGTATGGCGCAATCTGATTAGCGAAACAACATCTAGTAACAAAAATCTCGCAATACATTTCCGACTATACAATATGTCTTCGCGTTTGCGTTGAATCGTTTTTATTATGAAAAATGTGACAGAAAATACATAGATTTTGTGAAGTAAAGTTGAAATCGGAAGGCTAGAGTGTAGGTGTCGAATAACTGTTACCGGAAAAACTATAAAATCAGCCTTTTATTCGCATAAAATCTTTCGAATGCTACAGAATCTCTTAAAAATACCAGTGTACAAGCACGCCTTTCGAAAAAACTACAGCGTAAGCGTATCTGCAGTTTTAACGTTTCACAACTTGGAAATCCGCTGGCGGATCCCTTTATTCATAGAAAGTAAAATTCCCAGCTGGACAAAGACGGGTGGAAAATTCGAAAAACATTGTAACAGCGACGGAAAACGCAAACGGCGTCGTGCTCCCAGTGGAATAAATGTAACATCGATTTCTCTCCTTTGCGAACAGCGTTTTCTAGAAGTCGAGACCGTTTAAGATTCGACGGCTCGAACTGGAACAACGAACATCGAATACGGAAGACCGGGATCGAAAGTAAATTTGTAATAAATTCAAACTTTATTGGTCATAACCGCAACTTTTTTTTCTTTTTTTATATGCCATGCAAAAATACAATTGATACATTGCCATGCCCTAATAATATGTATACGCAATTTATATCATATCAAGCGAAGAAATAAATTCCATGTTCTTACAATCGCAAATTCTTTTAAAACTTAAACATTTTCCCGCCATCCTCGAGAGTTATAAGTACTAACTTTAACACCTTATAAAGCACTATACATATTGAGATAACATTTTTTTTCTTAACAACGGCGCACACCAAGAAATCAGAGAACATTCGGAAACCATATTTACGACGATTCGTCGTTATTATAAAAATATAAATGACGCTGTCGATGTACATCGATTGATATCTTTTTTATTTTGATTTTTCACGTTTCTTACAGCCGAGATTTTCTATTTAGAAATAATCAGGAACGAATTGGAGGAGTATTTTACCACATTAACACCGCATACGAGAAATCTGTTAAAAACTGATTTGCTATCTTACCGGGACACAGAAGCAGATTAAAATTATATTATATTTATTATACTTATACCGGCGGTCTGATTCGGTGTAAGAGCACTTTACATTCGACTTGTTTTCAATTTCTATTGAAATTGAAAAACAAACGACAGATTACATAAATCCAAAATTCACTTCGAAGAAATAACGGAATAACTCTAAAGCACCCCTGCAATAAAAAATTTAATTGTACTATGATAAACTAAAACGTGACCTTCATTTTCTTCTCGTCAACTGGAACCAAGTGCAGTTTAAAAAAGGAAAATTGTTTGCACGTTACTGAACAAATTAATCCTCTGCTATCTAAAAAAAAAGTCAAGTCGTTCGACTAAATTTTTAAAAAGTCATTCGTTTATAGAAGGTGTACAAATACTTTTTACAACGGTTATACAGATAAATTTCATCGGTAGTGCTACGAAAGGTTCCCGCGAATTGTCACGACCGCCGCAAATTTACGCAGGAGAAGATGATTGAAAACTATGATTTCTATGATATATTAAAAAAAAAATCATCGACATCGGATATCTGTCCACCAAGAATTATTACTGTCGACCCGGGTCCCCGTTCCGCAGCAGCGTTCACCGAATGAACAAAATTATTCCACGGAGACCGAGTATCGTTTCATTGTTCTTTCGGTCCTCGCGTGGTGCCAGTTGTGGTCCTTAGCTATAGGGATCCAAAATTGTCTTTTCATATTTTTTTATCTTGCCTCCCTAAATTGTGGGACTTGGGGAGAACGAAGTGTGCCAAATGTAGACGTAACCGGATAACTGCAACTCATGTCTTCGCGTTAACATTACAAATTTATCTGATTTTAATTAACCCTTTGCCCTACGACAACGAGTCAGACTCGTGATCAAGATTTCGAACTGAATCATCTAGACATGTATTTCCCTAATTTTCTTTAACACTTTGGCTGCCACGTCACCCACATAAGGGTGACGCAATTATTTGTGCGATTTTTAAAGGAATTTTCACGTTAATATATTCATTACATCCAATCTGACGGTGGTCCAGGAAATGCAAGAAGGTTGGAGAACTACTCAGTGTCATAGATTTTTTTCTTTCAATTTTTATTTCACTCGATAACTTGCTCCGACTTTATGCAATTTTTGCGGCTGCTAGTGTGGCAGTCAATGTGTTAAACGGAAATAACATTTAATTTAATTGTTGATCGTATACGTTGAACAATAGCTAGACACGATAGTAATTACAAATCTGTCTTTTGGTCGTTCTGCGGAGGACACAGAAAGTCTAGCCACAGTTATTGTAAAATAAATCGTAGGTCAAGGGATTAATTGTAGAAAAATATTTTACATTAACATGTTCCGTGCCGCGTGGCGTGTATACGACCAGCTCAGGCCGCTTGCAGTTCTAAATGAAAAGCGAAGAATTTTTTAAAAATTTATCTTTGCACTCGAAGCTGTTTTATCAATAAAATAAAAGCATTTCTTCTGACCTAGCATACTTTGATTCTACGTGAAGTATTTCACCTTATGTATGTGGATATTATTTAATTATTACTCGTCTTTGCAGCCGTTACATTTTTATCAATTTCATAGATGTAAAGATAACGGTGTTAAAATTGTTTTAAATAATAGCGTGGCAATTTTTCGTGGCGCCTCAGAGTCAGAACTCGAGTGCTAAGGGTTAATATGATATATTATAGTGTTGGGGCGTACACGCACCACGCGGCATAGCGATCCTTTATTTTCGACTACCTTTTGTTGAAACAGCAGAGATTTTATTAGTTATTTAATCGTTAAAGTGTGAAAGTCTTTAAAAACGGTCTCGCACGGAACGCGTTAACATTGAAAGGGTAAAAGTAGCTATCATAGTAGCAGATTTTTACCGATTTCCCCTAATTTCAACGGCTGCTTTCACGATCTTAATATGGAGGGCAAAAAAATTCGTGTCAATTATGCGATCATTCTTCGCGTCGTTTTCAAACACAGTAATTGTATTTCGATACTTTTGCCGTATCATTAAACATTCTTAAGTAAAAGACAGAGCGAACGAGATTATTGTGTTGTCTTTTCAAGAAACACACAAAATCTTTATATTTTATGAAAAGTATATCAAATTTAGATAGTCTCTGATGATATTTTAAAAATAATTCGAAAAGTCATCCGAAATCCTGATAAAAGTCGTTAAAAATGAACGAAATCGATGAAAATCGATCACTATTTTCACCCTTCCGAAATGAACGATGGCCGAACAGAAGCGTCAAACATTTTCCTAAAAAACTAACTGATTGAAATCATGAAAATGTTCAAACTTGAATGCAAACGTTGCGCGTGTCGGTCCGATGGCTTCCGCGTTTTACGCGCACGGTCTTCAAGCCACGTCTCGCTGTTTAGGGGGATGAAACTCAAACGAATTGATCATGGAAAACATAAGGACCACCCTAGCGGACGCACGGTGGCGGGTCGGCGACGAATTACGTGAATTGTGCTTCGGGAACGGACAAAAGTAGCGGAATTGCTTTCAGTCGTTGGATCGCCCCGTTGTGTCGCGAGACCCTGCGGACTGGGGGTTGGTTTTCGCGTCGCAGAGAACTCGGCGGGTCGTGTCTGGCGGCGCGGCGACAAGTAAATCGCAGAGAACGTCGCGATGATATCCCGATGAAAGGGATTCGACGAGAAACCGGGGAAAAACATCCGCGCCGAGCCCTTTCTCCGAGCGACGGGTGTTTCGAATTGAAAAAGGAACGGCTGCCGACTGGGTCCGCCGACTTCTACAGAGTCCGCGGGATTCTTCGCGTACGCGTGTACCTTTCCGCGCGTGCGGGACAAAGTCGGTCGTATCCTTTCTTTGGTGATTCGTTCCGGCTTTTCCTGCTACCGTCGTGGCTTCCCTCTGTCGATGACGTTGGACGACGTGCGACCGATCGAACAGCCAACACGATCGTGTTACTGGCCGGGTGTGTACCGGCCGATCAGAAACACGTAACACTCGTCGCACACGCGGACCGGCTTCGTCAAATTCGGCAGCGCCGCGTTGTTGTCGCTGCACGCGTGGCAGAAGATCTTGCCGCAGTTGCGACAATGGTGCTGAAACAGATAAGTAACGGTTAGGTTTCTCGGCTAAGAAACGTTAGCTTGATGTTGCTTCAGCTCTTTGTACTCTGGCTGTTGCGCAGCGCTTCGGGACCGTTCAGGAATTCGCTATCGATGCGTACGTTGATGGGCGCCGATAGGTTTCAATCGAAGGACCACACACGTGTCGTGGGACAAATTATTCTAACACGGATAGGATCACTGACTTTAATAAATAGGAACAAATATACGACGTTTCGCTCCGCTATCAAGTGGCTAGAATGAAAAGCAGGCAACAAGTACGAAATACAATATGCACTGTACGTGGACATTTTTACCCCGACGAACGGACTCCACGTGCGACGCACTTGAACACACCAAAAACCAGACAACCCTGCAATAAATCAGGATAATCCATAATTGACTGTTTCCCACTCCTTCAGGTATACTCCTTTAGGTATACTCTTTCAGACACACGCCTTCAAGCACACTCCTTCCATCATTTCTACAACCAAATAAACAACGCTACATTCTTCCGCCTCAAACTACCCTCAACCAATCACGACAAAACCGAGGTGACGACGGACAGAATGCAACAAGACTCATCAGACAATCCAGAAATCGCAAAGTGGACTATTCAGAAATCGCGAGGAAGACAATCTCGAAATCGCAAAGCGACTAACACGGAAATCGCGAACGAGACTAACAAGAAATCGCAAACAAGACTAACAAGAAATCGCAAACAGAACAGAACTCGAAACATAGAAATCGCGAACATTCCGAAGTTGAAAATAAAGAAAATCGCAACCACTATATATAATCCTGTAGTTTATTACGCGACCCAAGGTGCTCAGCGACATTTCTTTATACGCTGAGAAGAAGATATCACAGAAGTGACATCTTCGCATACAACACTAACCTTTAGTAGAACGAAAAGCTTAGTCGAAAGTGGAGCAAGCCAAAACGACGAAACGTTCGGACAATTTTTCCGAAAGGACGCGACTTACGTCCGAAAGTCTCAACGGTGAAAACTGTGTAGAAACATCAGTCTGGTAATCTTGGATCGAGGACATGATCGTTTGAGTATGCACTAATATATTTAAATATCGTTATTAAAAAATGTGTTGGGAATCGTAGTATAAATAATGCTTTCGTTGCACCCTTGTGCATCGTATTTCTTCGCTTTCTCAGGCTTCTGTTTGTTCGACGACTGTCGCAGAAATGTTTCGAAAAATCCTAATGCTCTGCAATCGATGTTGGCGAATTTTCACGAAAATAAAATAACAATGTATAGGATAAGCGTATAGAAAGTTCGTCGCTTTACATAATACGTAGACGTTAAATATCAAAGTACACAATATTTCACGGTGCGGTAGAAAAATACGTTTTTTCACCGTCGGTTTTAAAGCTGTTCTCGCTTTACGGATATCGATAGTTATAGATAAAAAAAAGTCGCGTAAAATATATTTTCGAAAAAAAAATATCATCTCGCGGAGAAATTTCGCAAAACTCGTTATGTTGCGCTTGACCGATGTCCCATGCGGGTACGTGAAATAACTGCGAGAAGTAAATGAAGATACAACTATTTCGATGCGCTTTTCTCTTGCACGTACAGAGGGTAATCTTATTTTCCTCTCTTCGATTCGATAATCCTTTCTTCGACAGCCACGTGGGATTGTAAAACGAGGCGAGCATTGTCTTTGAAAAAACATCACCCTTTGATACTTCCAAAAATACGGAATATTTATTTGTGTATTTAAGTTTATCGTAATAGAATTTCCCACGGAATAGATTGCATTGCCTAACGCGAATTAGATCTGTGTACAAGCAAGAACCTCTTGGCGTTATGGCGGTCTTATCCCGGAAAACGCAAGAGATATGGAAATATCATTAAACTTGATTGAGTATAATAGTGTTAACGACTTTTCGGGCGCATATCGTAGCGCCGGCCGAAGTTTCTACATTGTTAAGGCAGATAGAATGGGGAATAGATTCGGCTCTCGAAGCAAAATTGGACAACTCTGACCTATATTTTTCTAGACACTTTCTGCACCTTCCATTTTAAAGAAACACTCTGCTTACTTAAGGCAATTTCTTCTCCTATCGCTGCCGAACATGGCCACGTTCTCCTACCGGCGATCGTTTTATTTCTGTGTACTATAACAATCTATTTGCGTTCACTTGTTGTAATTTGTTCAACGCTATGCAACTGTTTTTATTGGTGGAATTTGATACCTGTCCATGATCGCCCTTAGGATATCGTTAAAAGCTTTCTCACAACCCTACCACGCAATCGAATTAAATATTTCCTTTTCTATTTTAATATTTGCTAGCGTGAAAAGAAACGAAGTAAATAAAATTTTAAAAATACGTATACACATATATTATATAGTGCAAGGAGTGTCGACAATCGAAATGTATAAAATAGTGTTACATTGGATTACTTCTTAAATTGACAATATACTTTTATCCTGTTTCTTTGTCAATTATCTTTCTGCATGTTCACTCGACATATTTCTAATAAATTTTTAGACGCACCAGTAATTTTATCATTCATTGTACGTTTGTACAAAACATGATTGCTCAGAGACCAACCATGTGTTGACGTTTTTCTCAACGACTCGCGTTCAACAGATTACTACGAAAACAGGAATTGTACAAACTAGGAAGATGAGATTTTCCGTGTGGAACCGTGTAGAATTATTTTCTCCCTTAAACAAAGTTCACGGAGATAAACAAACTTTCTACTAAATGCTCTTAGCTGCTCGTTTCTGCGACAAAATTGTAATCTTAAATAACAGCGACTCCTGTTTTCTAAATTCCTGTTGTATTCTTTCGAAAATGTTACGGATAACTTTTTTCAAGTCATTCGAACGATACGTTCAAGAACGAGAGCATAATCGAATTAGATGTTCAAAAATGCCCTTTGACCAAATTGAAGAGCCCATTTCCTTTTTTAACCCTTTGCACTCGAAGCTGTTTTAACTCTAAAGTCAAGGCATTTTTTCTGACCTGGAATATTTCCATTCTACTCGATATATTTCATCTTATGCATATGAAGCTTGTGTACAAGTATAATGATTTAAAGATTGTTTTAAACGGTGCTGTGGTTATTTTCAGTGGTGTCTCAGAGTCACCGTTCGAGTGCAAAGGGTTAATCATATACAAAAATTCTACAAGAAAAATCTTTGGATGTTTATACCACAATTAATTCAAACTTTTCAGATGAAAATCCCGATTGTAAAAATGAGAAACCTTAGAAACAACAAAAATATGTAAATTTGGCAACGAAGTTCAAAAGCGACTTCATTTATATTTTTACAGTATTGAAACAGAAGTTACAGTATAAGTAGAAATAATTAATTTGACTAAAATATGAAAAACTGATTTACTATGTACATCCCGATTATAAAAATTGTAGAAACCTTAAAAACAACAAAAATATACAAATTCGCATTGATGTTGTAGAGCGACATCATTTATTTTTTTACTGTGTCGAAACAGAAGTTACAGTATAAGTAGAAATAATTAATTTAACTAAAATATGAAATACTGATTCGCTATGTGCATCCCGATTGTAAAAAATGAGAAACCTTAAAAACAACGAAAATATGCAAGCTTTGCAATGATGTTATAGAGCGACATCATTTATTCTTTTACAGTATCGAAACAGAAGTTAAAGTATAAGCAGAAATAATTAATTTAACTAAAATATGAAATACTGATCCGCTATGTACAATTCGAATGGGTTCAACATAGATTCCATGTAATGGCCCTTTAATTTTGCAAACACCCTATTAAAATTGCACCCTACGGACGTCGTGTATCAGGGGTGATACAGAAAACACGCGGAACGAGTGCGGAAAAGTTTCATGCGCGGCAAGTTTCTGGAAACAATAATTATTTTCTAATTGCGCGCAATTACGAAAGTTGAACATTTAGCACGCAAAGGCTGGGAATCGCATCTGGGCAAATCGTTATACACGGAGTATAAAACAGTTTAACATTCCAATTAACGGTTACCCTAGCAAAATAGCATTTTTTTAAAAACTTCTGGCGTATTCACGCGACGCGTCGCTTCCGAAACTTCCGCTTGTAATCGTTTATTCAAAATGCACGTGTCACCGACAGACACGACAGACTCGTTCGAGAGCTTTAAGACACAGGAATGTTGCAAATTTAACAATTCTAAGGATATTTCTTTAACTCATCCTTTATCCTTTGCCTGCTTAACGTGTTAAGCAGATCTCTCAAAATCTAGGCTAGCATATCAGGAGATTTCAGGAAGCTACCTCTTATCAACCCCATTTTTCCTATTTTCGCCATTGATCGCCCCGAAATTTCAAAGTCGCGCCACGGCTGCAATTCGATTCCGATCGACCTGAAAATTGCCATACACTCTGACCGCGCGTCTAGAAACGTGTAGCCAAAATTACAAAAGAATCGGAGACCTACAATTTTTCCCCAATTTTTCGCAATTTTTAGAAGGCGGTTACCTTCAATATTTAGCAATTTGTGGCAATATTTAGCTAATCTTTGAAGTCGTGCCCCGGCCAAACTATTAGAGCTATCGACATGGTTCAAACGCTAAAATCTTCCCCAAACCCTCTTTAACACGTTAAGCGCCATACCGAATTTCTGTGCCGTTCCGTTCAAGCCACTGTTAGCCGTCAGGCGGGCCTTGCCGGGCCGCTCGCGGATAGACGAATCAGAATATAAACAGTCGGGTAACGTAACACGCACCGCGATAGCAGAACGAAAAATCTGTCGCCGGTCCCTAGGGACTGGCGTGGCGCTTAACGTGTTAATAACATTGATCACTTATATCAATGAAACAGATGAAACTTGTCTGAAGTACACAAAATCCGCTCGGTATTCAACGTGTTAATTTAATTGTTTCATTCAGCACAGTAATTGTTTCAGACTTGGAAGAACGTGCATACAAAAACCACGCGCACTGTGCACATTTCTGGCGCGTGCTTCCGTTCGGTGACGGCACTTCGGCTGACTGGACTGCCGAAGCGAAAGGGTTAATATTGAGACGGCTGGTTAAATGTTTTCCGGAGGACCGTGTTACAGGTTATGAAAAGTTAGCGAAAATTTTTACACGAAACGGTTGAAGTGTAAGTAAAAAAACTGATAACGTTAAGCGTATCGGGACGTTAATGAAAATTAATGAAAGCCCGTTGCGTATCGCGGTGCTCAGAGAAGAGAGAGCCGGCTCTGTTACACGTTCGAGCATTCTTCCGTGTGCGAAATTAAATGAATTTTATGCGGAAGCGTCGCGCGCGCGCTGGGAATCAAAATGACTTCGGTTAAAATACACAGCTTGAAATACCCATCGGCTCGGAATGAAAATTCAAGAACTGTCAATTTACATTATTACCGTCGATTTCGTCGATGGGGTCGGTCTCAATTTTATCAGGACATCAAAAACGATCGTACCGCGGGCTGTCTGCGCAGGCAGACAGCAATAAAGCTTTCAATCAAAGTGATATATCGCGTCATCGTCGATCCCATTTTCATTTACACCTCGGCAATCGCAATATTTTGCCAGAGCCATTGACACAGAACTCGCCGCTCCTCCGTCGTGGAAAAGGTGCTGGTTCTTTTTCATTTTGCTTTTTTCTTCTTCTTTTTTTTATTTATTTATTTTAACAACCGTACACAGAGTGTTACCCGCCGCAAGGAAGAGGGAAGCTCTGCAACGTGGCTGGCAGTTACAGATTACGTTCGTGGCGTGCAAGCGGAAAAAAGTTCACCGACTTGCACCTGAAGCTGGCACGCGGTCTATGTTGGTCCACCGGGGCTTTTTCGCTCGCCCCGCCATGCGATTCCATTGTTCCTGCGTCAACTTCAGGTAAAAATGCGTTTAAATTGTCCTTTTTTTCATCTCCCACGCCCTAAAGCTCAACCGCCGACGATTAAGTTTAAAGAATTTGTTGAACAGACACGGTAACTTCCCACGCCATGTTCAACGCGGAAAACGTTGTCGAATAAAGAAATTATGTTCTTACGTTGCAACGCATCAAATAACTTTCGGCGACAGCTTCGTTGCAATGTGAAACCCCGTTTATGCGAACCGATCGCGAAAGCTGTTACATATTGCAATATGCAGGGAAGAGCCAGCTCTGTTGCATGTTCGACCTACCTTCCGTCTGTCAAATTAAACGAACCATCGAACCAATTAACCCTTTGCACTCCAAAGCAATTTTAATTCCAACAATCGAGACATTTCGTTTACCTAGATTGGTCACGTTGTGCATGGTTCATTTCCCTTCGTGCATAGGAAATTTATTACTATTGTTCGTACGTGCAATACCTGAATTTTTCTCGATTTTTTAAGTGCAAACTAGGTGATGTAATAGTTGGACCGTTTATTTTGAAAGTGGTGCAAGTCCATTGTCTTCTGTTTCGAAAAAATTAAATGTTATCAGATCTGACAATTCAAAAATATAGGTTAATTATGTAAGGTCTGGGAATGTTTCTACTAATTTATCAATATGTAATTTGATTATATAAATTTCTTTTAGGCGAATTTAACTAAAATAATATATATTTCCAAGCTGCAAATGGATTTACACCACTTTCATAATTAATCAATTGTAAATATCATTTAATTTCAATTTTGAAATAACAAATATCACTTGAAATATATTTCATATTAATCCAATTTTGTTTATAAATAATAACAAGAAATAAAATAGAATTAGTATTTTTTATTTTGAACGTTAATTATATTTATATATTGTTAAACTTAACACAAGATATTGATATTATTAATTATTTATGCTCTTCATGTGGCAGTGTTTTGAAATATTCATGATGCACAGGAGGTATAGAAAGTAATAGCTGCTGCATATTCTTATATTTTTCGTATGTAATAGGCCTAGCATCGTGATACAAAGGCGCCAGGGCGATTTTTTTAAATTTTGGCGGTCTTCCCCGACATGTAGATGATAAATTTAGAATCTTAATATTCTGTGTCCTCCATTGATGTTTTATATAAAATAGTATACATTGCACTTTTGCAAAATCTTATCCAACATATTTGCAATCAATTTACTTTTTCTCCATTAGTGTTTTTTCTTATTTGTTTTTTAATTGCGTTTTGTAGATTTTTTGTTGAAACGAAATTCTCTCGTTTCATTTCGTGTAAAATAAATTTGTTATGTTATCTACATTAGTTTATAACGTCATAATAATCCTGTGGTGTGTACAGGAAATTATTTTTTCGTAATGCCATTTTCTGTCTATGGAAATTGGATTTACACCACTTTCATAATCAATAGTTACGTAATTTCTTTTACCGGCCAATTTTAAATTGAACAAAGCATAGGCATTTTTTAAGATATTAAATACTAACTAGTTATAAACAAAAAGTTTACACTAAATTAAGCATAAATTAAGTCATATCTCATTTAAAAAAAAAAGACTTACACCACTTTCAAAATAAACGGTCCAGTTGATTGGAATAATAGTATGGCGATATTTTGTGTCGCCTCAGAGGGCCATTGGAGTGAAAAGGGTTAACACTTTAACTGTTGAATCAATGACCTCAAAAATTTCATAAAATCAAAGCAATTGATTTAACGAAGTAACAATTGAAAGCTTACGCCTTTTTATGTCGACCGAGAAGTTAACCAACGTGATCGTAGTAAAGAGAAATCGATAAATTAAATCGAAGTATCGATTCTACTGTTATCAGAAATCTGTACGTTTCGCAATAGAACGATATATCAATTATTATTAAAAATCTGTACGAGGAAATAAAATAAACCCATTCCGTAAATGGAGCCAACGAAGATGCATCGTTGTGCTAAATCGTGGCACTAAAAGGGTTAAAGTGTACGATAGATAGTAGCCATTTAATCTTAGCGTGTTCTTTAGCACTGAACTTTTGGTGCAACGAACATGTTAACGCGTAAATTTATTTTTATATTATCGCGCGAATAATACTGTCGACCATACACGGTTGTTTTCAAATGCATTTTTTAATTTGTTGGATTACTTATGATCCTTAGCTACATTATTACAGCTTTCAGTATTTACAATCACGTTTTATGGAAACGAATATTGTTCGAAAATTTTAGAATTTTATAAGCCACACGAAATATATTTGTTTCAATAAATTTCCTATATAAAATGAATTTGTTTGTGCAAACAGACGTAAAATACATTTGCTTCACAAACTACATAAAATAAATGTAAATTTTCAATTTCAACTGTGCGAAAAATACCGTCGCGTGTGCTGCATCGCTACTCCTCAATTTTCTGATTACAAAGCTGTAATTGTTCACCTTTCCCGATCTGTGTTTTCAAATGTGAAAATCCTTTGGAATTCTACATAATTTTAGCATCATCGAAATTAATATTAACAGATGTTTCTCGACACTCTTTCAGCAAATACGTTTCTTTAAACTGTGCCAAAACCGGCGAACACGCGATGCATTCTCTCTATAATTAATTGTTTTCAAAATAAATAACGAAAGCAATTATTCATGTAGCTTTTCTGCTAATTTTAAGATCAAGACGAGGATACTCGTACTCGAAATGCATTAATTTGTACGATATCGAATAAATCATCCCCCCGTATCGTGAAATTTCTTTTATCGAGATTGCGTTGCATACTTTCGCCTTGAACATTGAAAATTATGGTTGCTATCGGAACTTCGGGTTGTTTGTTGGATTTATTACTTGCTTGGAAATATAAATAATAGGATTGAATGTTTGTGGCGATATAACTTGTAGCTTGCACAGAAGCCAATAAATCGATTACTCAGCGAACACGAATAATAAACGCTGGCGTGCGGAATAATTTCGAAATTAACTTTTCAACGGAAATGTTTTTTTAGCATTATTTTCGTTATAAATTGCATTACTTTGCGCGATGGCTCGAGTGAGACAGCGATGCCGAAAATCCACGAATTCCAAAGCGATGATTACATAAAAGCGACGATATTGAATGGTACGCGCTGTACGTCAAATTTAATTAAATACGACCGATTTGGTTGCACTGTGATATATATATTTACGAATGTCTACGCTGGAAATTGCATGCTCGTTTTCATAGTCGGAGACAAAAGTCGAGGGCTGCCGATATTTACCATTACGATCGAGCAGTGAAACGAACAAGCAATGTAGACTGGGAGAAAAGTCATAATTACACTACGGATCATTATGCAAAACAATCATTCTTGTCATAAATTCCGAAGCACAGGACACGTATAGAAATGAGCATTTTTAAATCCTTTAGCGAAGTATTGGAGCTCACGCAACCCTACTCGAAATTATACTAATAACCATTTAACGCGTGAATAGTAACCCTTGCCCTACCATTTTCTGTGCAACTAAAGTTATTATAACATCTACGTTGTTAAAAATGTTACACAAACGAAACGACAATTTATATATTTTATACTGCTACGATTATTTCGGTGCTCAAATATTGTTTACAAATTAACAACATTTGATTTCATCTAACAAAAGGGGCACAATATTTACATTTATTGGGCTTTATTTAAAATCTTCGACACGTGATCCGACTCGTCATAATGTGGCAAGGGGTGAACTTCTTGCACTACCATTTTCTTTGCAACTAAAGTTACTATAACATCTACGTTGCTAAAAATGTTACACAAAAGAAACGACAATTTATAAATTTTGTACTGCTACGTTTACTTCGGTGTTTAAGTATTAATTGCAAATGAATAAAACTCGATTTTGTCTAAAAGGAAAAGCATAACTTTCATATCTGTTTAAAATCTCCGACACGAGTCCGACTCATTATAATATGGCAAGAGGTTAATAATGTTGCTAATTCTGGATTTAAATGGAATTTTCGTGTCTCGCTATGCATCCGTTTACCCTTTCTACAAAAATGAATAATAAATGTGAATATAACATTAGATACAATTTAAGCGAATCCTCGTATTTTTAAAGTACGTTTTAACGAAAATTTATAAATTTTCTTGAATCTATTTAATTTTCTACTGTTGACATTCCAGCTACCCATTTTTCTAATAAATCTATCAAATTCGCAGTTTACTTATAATAAACTAAAGCGACGTGTTTCTGAGATGTCTCGAAAATCTTTTAACATTAAGAAGAATCTCTTCTTAGCGATCGGTGCATCGAAAGTTTAAACTGCATTATTTTGTTACATTTCTATGTATCACGAAGGTAGTACGAACATATTCATCTTTATATTAACATTTTATATATACTCGATGAGTTTGCTCGTTGTATTTGCCCGAGTCGTTAATGAAACAATTTTCCGCATCAAATATTTGAATGATGATAATTGTGGATGTTCGAATTATTTGATCGCATACTTTTTGCCAGCGCAATTTATTTGTATTGTACTCTTTGCTTTGAAAAGCTTGAATTTATGATGAAATCCCAGGATGGAAAAATTTTCGAACCATCTCTTTCTAAATTACTACCAAGATATTTTGATTTTAATATCGAGTACTAGCTACTGTACAGTTCTTAGTATTCGTCTTCCTAAAGTTGGAATGCAAAAGTACGTTCTTCAGTTTGAATGTAGATTCTACAAGAAGTTCTAAACTAATATTCTGTGGCCGTAAGAAGTTTAGTAATTTTAATTCATTCTTTGAATCGAAGCATCCACTTCGATGCTTAAATATTGATTTCAAATGAACAACATTTGATTTTGACTAAGAAAAAGGGCATAATATTTATACTTGTTAGACATTGTTCAAAATCTTCAACAAGAGTTTGACTCGCTGTAATATCGCAAGGAGTTAACCCCTTGTCGTACCATTTTCTTAGCAACTAAAGTTATTATAACATCTCCATCGTTAAAAATGTTACAGAAAAGGAAAGACAATTTACATCTTCTACACTGCTGCATCCACTTCGATGCTCAAATATTTGTTACAAATGAACAACATTTAATTTCGCCTAAGAAAAAGGACATAATATTTATACTTGTTAGACATTGTTCAAAATCTTCAATATGAGTCTGATTTGCTGTAATATCGCAAGGAGTTAACCCCTTGTCGTACTATTTTCTTTGCAACTAAAGTTATTATAACATCTGCGTCGCTAAGAATGTTGTGCAAAAGTAACGACAATTTATATCTTCTATATTGCTACATCCACTTTGATGCTTAAATATTGATTACAAATGAATAACATTTTATTTCATCTAACAAAAGGGGCATAATATTTATATTTATTAGACTTTATGTAAAACCTTCAACACGCGATCTGACTCGTCATAATGTGTCAAAGGGTTAATCAGAATGCACCGTGTCTTTTGCAAAATAGTACAGACCGCGAGGCCGATTCGCTGTATCATCGAAAATCCCGTCGGGGTGATTGAAGCGCGGAGACGCTCGCGCAAGTTTGTAGATCGTGCATGGTCGATCATACGTCGGACAGTATCACCGAGATCAGATCGTCGGCCCTGATTTATACGGGATGGAAAGTATCCGCAAGTATCCGTTTCTCTGAAGATAAGATGAGCTGGGAGGGCAGCCAGGTACGGCACGGAGTTACAGTTACCGATCCACCGCGACCTCGGTCGTAAGTCATGTTGATGGGACGGTTCAATAATTAACTTCGCGAGGAAATCGGTTATCGGGATGATATTATTCGGGCTCTTACTTCCCCGGTAATAACCGGGCAACCACCCTCCAGTGACCGAAGGCTCGCCATCTTACCCGACGGGGGGGAAGGTGGATTCAATTTAGATGTAAAATTTAGAGTGGTGGTCGGGCGGCTAGATACCGCCGCGCCCCCGTTTCTCTTTTCCCCCTTTTAGACGACGAATTCCGCATTATTATAATAGACCGTCGGTAATGGCTCGAAAATAAAGACCACCGGGTAATGGAGAAATCGTGGATAGTAGATGGAGCTGTGGGCTGAGGGGGAACCGTGGGGAATGAGCGTATAGATGCCGTAAAGTTCGACCAACCTCTCTCTCTCTCTCTCCCCCTCCCCTTTCCCTTTCGTTCTTTTTCTCTTTTTCTCTATCGGCTCTCTTCGGCCCTTTTACCCCTTTTAGTCTCGCAGTTTGCAAATCTTCGAGTGTTTTTTATTGTTTGAATTGTCCGACACCTTCCCAATCATGTTCGTTTTCTTATCCGGTGCTCGTTCCTCCCCGACGAGACGAACTTGCTTGACAACTGAGTAAGCAATGTCTTTTACTTGGAGCTCCTTTCTTCTGCGATATTGCGAGCGCTTTTTACTTTGTTTCTCCTTTTCTTTTTTATTTTATCGTTTGAAACTGTAGCTGCCAGAAAGGAGACGAGAGACAGGCTACCGCTGCCGTGCAGCTGATAAAAATTCCCTTTTCTTCGTTTCACATCCCCGGATGGTCGGGACCGTTACTTTTGGACAGGGGTGGTATTAAGTAGAGTTATTCAGACGGTGGTTCGTGAAATTCGATGCACGTAATAAAGAGAAGACTGCAGGAGATTTCTTTGTCCTGCGACTTTTATGCCGATCGGTGAAAAAGAGAATTTTTAACTAACGATCGCCCAGCTGACGTCGTCAAATTTTTGTGGATCGTCGCGTAGAAATGTGACGACGTTGCCGCAAGCCCGAAGAGACGCGTTGCACTTGAAATATTATTCCGAACTAATTGCGTGCGAGGTGCAGCTTTAACACGTTGAATGCCACGCGAATTTTGCATGCTTCGAACAAGTTTCATTTGTTTCATTTATAGAACTGATCAGCATTATTGAAGAAAATTGTTAGCTAATGAAAAGTGAAGTTCTCACCTCGTACTGTAATCTGGTTAATTTTGGAAATACTGCGTTAATGTTCAATGTTGTTAATTCATTGATAACCGTTCTTAAACGATGCCGGTCACCAGTGGTCCCCGTGGCATTCAACGTGTTAAACTGGTCGCTGTTTCTGTAACTGTGCGTCGCGATTTTCAATTTAACCGAAGAATACGTGGAAATTAAAAATCAGATGAAAAAAAATCACTCTTGCGTCCGAGGACTTTAATGAACGTTCCAGCATGATGGCGCCCGGATTCCAGTAATCGGACACAGTTTTTATACGATACTTGCACTTTATTCGCGACCATACTTTCTCGATTCGCTACTAACGCGGCGAGTGAACCGACAGTTGGAGGTCCGACTTTGCAGAGAAATGCTGAATGCTTGACACTCGGAAATGTGTTATAAAGTCTGAATAGCGAACACTTGATTGGTAGACACCCGGTATAGGTACAGTGGGTACGTTGAACAATACAAATACGAAAACCAGTCAAAATGACTGGTTCCTGAATTTTTCGTTTACAATTACTGTGAGTTATACAAACATTTTTACCAGAAAGTTTACGAGATTTGAATGGTGCAATTTTGTCAATATTATAAAGCAGTATACATCGGTCGGATTTATTACTCGGTAGTTCTAGTGTTAATTTCTGCTTAGGAAACGTTTGATGTTTTGTTACATTTTCTAGTATTTTATTTATAACGGTTTAAAATGGTAATCGTGAAATAAATTTAAGATTTTATTGAAGAATCTCTGTGACGTTTTTGTTGCCATTGATGCTTGGTTTGAGTATGAATTTTTGTAATTGTGTGGGATCAGAAACCTCCAGACCAAAAAGACGTAGGAAAAAGCGAAATTCATTGTCTGGTTCCCTCTTTTTTTCTAAAATCCTAAAGTTGTTTGAAATTTTAAATATTAATTTATAAATATTGTTTGAAATTTGAAATTTAAATTTAGTTTTTAGCCTCTTTATGCGTCGACATTCGCTTTCAGTGCAATAAACGTTTTTCTTTTAACCCTTAGCACTCAAATGGCGCCTCTAAGCCGCCACCAAAAATTGCCATATTATGATTTAAACAATCTTCACATCGTTACGTTTATAGTTCAAAAATCGATGAAAATTTTAATATCCTAAGTATGGGTGATAGTAATTAATCTCATATGTACGGAAGGAAATAGACTACGTACAATGGAACTATTGCAGGTAAAAATATTGTTTCGATTTTAAAATGGAATTGCTTCGAGTGCAAAGGGTTAATAATCTGCGAGTTCGGATAATTGCGATACTTTGACGTATTTTGTTCAGCGTTTTATGCAAAACTAATACATATTGCACTTCTAGAATTTTGAAACTAGTAATTGCGTCAAATATTACAATATTAAATTATAATTATATATTAACTTCGGAATGTTGCAACATGGAATATGCAATTGAATGCATATCTTTTTGTTAGGGTTTTGTATCAGTATAAAATTGAGTCAGGAACGAAAAGTTTCTGGAGGATTTAGAGAACACCATGGTGGCGCGAAGTTGTACAGACAATTAGGTTTATCCCAGTTTATATTCGTGCCATGCAAATTATTTCGATCGTTTGCTGCACGATTGCGCGAATTTCTCGTTTTTATTTTTTTTTACTAATTAACTTAATTTCACCGCTTTACAACGCGTAGTCATGCGTACCATCAGAAATGATTCGTCTTAATAATATCAGAGAAACGAAATCGTGACCGCAAGAATTTCATTGACTGATGTATACGTACAATATTAGGTAACATCTATTATTCAAATTACCACACTCGTTTTAAGAATAACCATTTCAATTAATTGGATTTCCGTTTAATCGAGAATATTTGAGAATGCTGCCCTGGATGTAGGAATGAAACTTTTTGCCACAACCATCCTTATTTATGATTTACGATTGCCAGTTTATGTAAATAGCTCTGTTAAAAGCAGTTATTTCATTGTCGGATAATATTGTCAATCAATCTTTTTGTCATGAATTTTTATTGAAATCTCTATTTTCGTACTCAAAACATTTGTCGTCACGTAACATATTTATTAACGCCAATCCTACCACAGTGGGACCAATAACCCTGTCTCAGATTTCTTATCTTGAAATGACTAAAATTATAAAATAACCATCATAAGAATCGATTCTTCATTCGTTCCTATATTATAATAAAAATCTAAAAACTCCAAATATATATAGAACCTTGTAGTTGTTATAAAAAAATACACACCAGCCAATTTTAGCCTCTTAGGCACAGCTGAATTTTGCGCGGGGCTGTTTGGCAGAGTTCAACGCAAATTACGTGTAAATAATACAGCACTGCAATATGTGACGGATAATGCTGTTCTCTTATCGAATACATTGGCATGAAGTGTTTGATCATAAAATTATAATTTTTCTTAAAGATATGATACACGTATGTTGACTTTAGCAATTTACTTTAATAATTAATAATACAATTGAGTGGCGCGTCGTTCAGAGAGATGGCATCCGCGAAAGTCACTATAGTGGCGCATAGTGCCTACAGTCCGCGACAATAGAATAGCACACCTTCTAAATTTCGTAGTATTTTAAAAATAGAACAGAAATGAGAGCGTTCAACCCATATGCTTCTTGAGTTACTTCTTATATATCCATCTTAGTGACTTTGACACGTAAACACTGCCCCTAAATTCTTAGAATCGTTGTTTTGGTAGATTTCAAGGTAACGTAATCCGACAAAATAATAGCACACATGCTACACTCTCACTTCTCAGTTGAACACGAGCAAAGGAAGGTGGCTAAGTATTTGATATATAGTGTGGTGAATTATTGCGGAAAACTTCTAAAAAAATGGGTCGTGGAAAGAAGTAAACAGATAGTGAAATGAAAACAATTATGACACTATCTAAAGAAAATGTTTCTATTTCAAAGATTGCGAAAGTAATTCATAGAAGCCGGAAGGTTGTCATGAATTATTTGAAAAACCCCGAGAAATACGGTAATACAAAACGTCCTGGACGACCTGCGGCACTATCAGCACAAGAGAAACGTGCTATTCTAAGGGCAGCATCGAATACACCAATGACTACCAGGCCGATTGCTGAAGCAGCAGGCGTACAAACAAACGTCAGAAATGTGCAACGTGTCCTGCAAAGATGTAAGCACCTGCAGCGAAGGAAGCTTAAAAAAACCGCCTCTAACCGAAGCGCATAAGAAGGCAAGGCTGCAGTTCGTAGAGCAACATGCTCACTGGAAGAAGAAGTGGAGAAAAGTCATGTTCACCGACGAAAAGAAGTTTAATCTCGATGGACCTGAGGGGTGGAGTTATTATTACCACGACTTACGTAAAGAAAAAATGTTTTTGATCCGTCGCCAGATGGGTGGCGGAGGAATCATGGTGTGGGCCGGTATCGGCTACCATGGAAAGACGGATATTAATTTTATCAGTGGAAAAATGAACAGCGTGAAATATCTAATGTTAATCCGTGAACAAATAACCACACACGCAACCAGAATTTCCGGGGAAAAACACATATTCCAGCAGGATAATGCAGCGGTTCACACCGTAAAGGTTGTGAAAGCATTCTTCGAGACGGACAATATTCAAGTCTTGCAATGGCCAGCTCGTTCCCCTGACTTGAATATTATAGAAAACTGTTGGGGAGACCTTGCTAGAGCAGTTTATGCTAAAGGGAAACAGTTTAATAACGTAAACGAATTAAAAGAGTACATTGCACTCGAATGGGAACGAATGAAGCAGAAAAGAATTAAAAAATTATTTCAGTCGATTCCAAAGCGAATAATTTCGGTTATAAAAAACTCTGGAGGATCTACAAAATATTAAATATTGAGTTCCCTTCGTATGTATGCATAAATGTTAATTAATTGCAATAATGTGCTATTATTTTGTGGCACCGGTTTATCAAGATATATACATTTTTGCAGATAAAACAAAAAGGACCATCCTTGTATATAGAAACTTAGCGCTATTTGGTGTTCAACACTTATGTGTACCTGTCACTTCGTCGAAGTGTACCTGTGATTACTTTATTATTCTTTCTATTTCAAATTTCAAAGCTCCTCGACATAGTCTCCCGAACAGGGGTGCGAATTAGCGAAATCATAAATAACTTGAACCCCCGGAAACACACGAGATAGATAATAGTTGCACAAATCTTAGACAGGAACTCTCAAAGTTGAGCAAATGCCGTCTACTACTATAAATAAAGTTCAGTGAAGTGAACAAAAAAGACAACCAACACAGATTCAATATCCTCGTTCACCGAAAGAACGGAATCTTCGAGTTTTCGATAACTTTTGGCGCATTCTTCGATTATCCGTTCCGCCTAAACGCAATCAGTTCGGATAATCGAGGTGCTACCGTAATATCTACGGATCGTAGTTCGCAAATTCATTCTCGCCACGAATGCGCCATATCCCCAGTCTGGCAATCGCTTGTATAATAAATGAATGTTGATCGCGAAGGGTTTCGGCCCCTGGAATATACACCATTCACCCGAAACACAATAACGTGCGCCGTTCCATCGACGTCGGATGATTACAGCGTCGCTGTTCCCATTTAATAGTGATTATAAAAAATCGACCCGAATGGCAACACGGTAGAACGTAATTATCGAAAATCCGTTTGAACGCCGCTCCTCTCGCAATATCGTTTTCTGTTACAGACGGTATGTAAGACGTCCAAGACGTTTCACTTATTAACATCTGCGCGCGAATCGATACCGGCCATAATGCAACGTTATGAAGCCACTTCGGCAATGCGAACGATAGTAGCCCACCTTATTCCAATTTGCAATTTATGCGTTCAAGCATGCGGCCAGCTGCACTCTGCGCCGGTGATATTTTTCGGTTGTCGATTATCAGAACGGAACGATTACCCAAGGAAACGCTTCTATCGCGAGAATTTCTAATAAACCACGAGCATCCGAGTGGTCCGCTGTGATTACCGAGATTAAACAGGGCACGATTGTTAATTACTCGTTTTTTGATAGCGTTAGGATTATTTCTAATGGAGTTTATTGTAAATTATCAGGTCTGTAAATACGAAACCAGAATTTAACCAAACGTGCCGTTAATTGTTAATTAGTTAATTGTGACGGTTGAGCAGTTCCAGCCAGTTCAGACGGGGATATACGAATTCGTTTGAAATTATTTATACATTTTATTTGTTCGTTTTATCCCGTCTTAACCTCCAAATATTTTAAACATATTGAAATTTACGAATATATCTTAGTTTTCATTAAATCCACAATAAAACGTCAACGTCAAATCGCGCCATTGACGCCATTTTCTTGTTTCGACGTCTGATAAAAATTTTCAACTCACAACCATATGAGTTTCATAGAACAGCATGGTTTTCTAGATAGCGTTGAACATTTTCAATTTTCTTGCTGGAAACTACGATTTTGTGGACAGCATTGATTTCCTGTTAGCATTTCAAGAAAACTGCTGCGGAACCGCATCGAATGCTTGTCGAAGCTTACGGTGAGCACACTCCCAAGAGCATGAGTGATTTAAAATATTTAAAAGTGGCGAGAAACGAAGAACGTGGAAGACCATCGAAAACGTTTGAAGACAGCGAATTGCAAGCATCGGTGGATGAGGATGACGCTCGAACGCGACGACAACTCGCGGATCGATTAAAAGTGACACGAAAAACCGTTTCCATACGTTTAAAAGCTATGGGAAAGATTCAGAAGGTAGGAAAATGGAATTATTGGGTTGTCCGGAAAGTTCGTGTTGATTTATTTTTATTTTTAATAAATATATAGCAAAACTTAAATGCGTTCCGTTTCGATCTTCTGTCAAAATCGGCATGAACTTTCCGGACAACCCAATAAAACGCAATGCAAAATGATTTTGCTTCATGATAATGCATCATCGCACACGATGACCATTGCATGACCGATGACGAAAGTGGGATCACCGAGGTTTCTCCAGTGAGGAATGAACGTCTTGCAGACGTGCACGGTGATGACCTACCCCCGAATCACCTTCAGTTACCCCCGACCCTGACGCCCTGCAACTTTTCCCAAATTCAGGATTTAGCACTAAACCTAAATTAATTTACATTAAAATTGACTAGCATACATTGTCTCATGAAAATGGCAAGATATAATTTATTTAGAATTTCTGCGATTTTTATTGCAATATATGATTGAATAAATAAATATATCGAATCGAAATAGAAAATCGAAATAGAAAATCGAAAAAGGGTTATTTGACCCACTGTGATAGGTTTAGCGTTAGCCAAAATGTCGTTCGGTCGTAAAGAGGGCAAAAAAATGATACAATGCTTAATTACGTAATTACGTCGGTAACCTAATGGGACACGCGGGATCAACACCGTAGACCTTACGGGGTCTCCTATAAAGTTCATAGAAACTTGAGATTCCTGATGTATTTCTTAGAATCATCATCTTTTACCGATTCGCGATCCAACCCTTCGGGTATCAAAGTTATTTATTTGCACAGATTCTGACAACTAAATTATTAATAGTTGTTCAATAAAGATCAATGAAAAAATGATTGTTTGTGCGAGAGAAATCGCTAAAAATATTTACTAAAGAATTCCAAATCTAAAAGGTTAATTATAAAATAGTAAAAATGGTTCGTCGTCTGAGGATTGTTAGCGAAAATCGCTGTAATCAACCTGGATTGGTTTCCTTTATCCTGTATTCTCTATATCCAGGAAATATCTTTTCTTTATTTTTTCTCCGCACGCCCATAATCCGAGAATTGGAACGGACGCAGCTGCGTACTTTTATCAAAATGTTTGCATTATCAGAAGGACCGATAAGGGCTGTATCCGTGCGACGAATCCTTCGTTCTTGACATGCATTGTATTAGCGACATTCGACCAGCGAGAGTCTTCCTTCTAGGTTGTGAAATTTTTAATTATTATGAACGCTAGAACTACCGAACAATACATCCAACAATATGCATTGCTTTATAATAATAACGAGACTGTATCTATTAAAACTTCATACAATTCATATTGTAACGTGTACGTCATTAAACAAGTACATCCGAAAATTTCTGATGAAAACATTTTTATAACTTCAATAATTGAGAAAGAAAAAACTGGGGACCAGTCAAAATGACTGGTTAGGTTGTTCTAGCGTTAATTATTCAAAACATCATATTTTTTCCCAGAAAGTTGAATCCTGTTTTAAAATTTTTAAATGCTTTTATGTAATATAAACGGTTATAAAACCGAAGACACACACTTCACTGGAAAATGCTGTTTATATGTTTTCTATTTGTGAAACTCTAATAGTTCAAACACGGGCAATTTAACGAAAATCGACAACCAGAGGTAAATTCGCTTCAAAAAGATAATTATTATAACCGTCCCCGGTGTTTTTGATCGGCCAACACAAATTGCGTATGTACACAACGAAAAACATATTCGATTCTATGTTATCTCGCATTAATTCCAGTTCAATTTCTTTTTTCCATATCAAACTCGTTTATGAAAACAGATTCAAAGTGATCCGTGATTAAAAAGAGGATTAAAATCTAGAATGAAATTTTTCACATGAAGAACCGTTATCAAGGAAATCTGGTTGATGTACTTGTTGAATCAGCATCCGAGCGACTGCGATCCTAGTAGTGATTTTCTCCGTCGCATAGTTTTTCCATTGAACGTGAAAATTCGTTTTTGCCTGGGGCAACTTGAAAGAAGAGAGAATAGAAAAATTTAATCGAATTCTTAAAAGAAACACGATTATTGACATTACTATAACGGATTATCAAAGGATATCGATTAGCCAAACTAATTGCGTTCAAGATGATCAATTAGTGGATTTTTTAAATAATCGAACACAATGCATTATAACAACATTTCTTATGATAAATTATGTACACTACTATACATACTACTACTCACATTTATTATTACCTTTGCACTCCCAATCTTTCTATACTGATCAATCGCGCCGAATGGCGCCTCTGAGCCGTCACTAAAAATTACAATATTATTATTTAAACAATTTTTACATCGCTAGGTTTGCAGTTCAGAGACCGATAAAAATTTTAACGTTCCAAGTAATAGTAATTAATTTCAAGCGTACGACAGGAAATAAATCGTATACAATGGAGCTATTATAGATAAAAATATTGTTTCGATTTTGGAAAAATCTGAATGGTAAGAAGTTGTATTCAAAAAAGTACTGTGAAAATCACTTGGCCAAGTTTTCAGCCGATAAACCACAGAAGTTCTATTCCGATGGGATTATGGCTCTAGCCCAAAAATGGCAAAATGTCATAGATAATAATGTCCAAGATATACTTGAATAAAATTCATTTTCAATAAAAGAAATGTTTAACATTAAGAAAATTCATTGAAATCGATCGACATACACATGAACTACATGCCATCGAAAATGGTGAAAATCACAATTTTTCACGATTCTTGGTCAATTTTTGCTTAAACTCCATAAATTCTTACATCTTCCTAAACGTGTAATTTTATCCCGCGTCAATCGATTTCAGTGAAATCTTCAGTATACTTTAAATTTTCATTACAAGTTGAAAGATAAGTGTTTTAAAAAATGTCTTTTCCACTTTCCCACGTAATTTCTACCACTTAGAATTATTTAAAAATTATTTTTGCGTATCATTTAGTAAATCAATGCTTCTAGTTGCTCCAGAAAAGTCAAGTCGTTTGGTTCAATTTTAAAAAAGTTATTTAGATTTAAAGAGTGTCCGAATACTTTCGCGAGCCACTGTATATTTTTTTCTGTTTTATTAACCTGACTACACAGTTTAATTTTAATATTTTCAATTGTTGACAGATGTCCATCCTTGCGACATGACGTCTTACATCCAACTCTAACCGCCATAACTTACTGATTGCGCAATTTCATTTCAAACGGCAGGGACGTATTTGTACTCTAAATAATATAGGTTTGACAGTGTTATACCGCCGTTCGCATCATCAGAGGCAATGGTAACCCAGAAATACCAATATTTCCCTGGCAGTCGAAATACCGATTCAGTCTCTGATCGACAAAGTGGTTAATTCGTAACGTAGCGTTCATTATTCATTATAATCCTTACCCCTACGAGAAATCGTCGTCTACCAAACAATGTCACGTGAGGGAACATTGAAAAGGCACGAATCGACGTTTCCGGTTCTCAAAGCTTCGAAAACCCTGTGACGTCAAGTTACGTCTCCCGTCCGCAACGCGTTAACTCGGTCATTCGCTATTCCGTCACGTCGCTCAGACATTGTCTTCAGCCCAAGGTACCAAGATACAACGCGAAATCCGTTAGAATTCATTTAGATCTAAATGGATCTTCCTATCTCGACAATTTCAAAATCTAAAATTCCTCTGTTTGCATTTTCTTACAATCTTACATCTCAAACATCGTGCACAAGCCGAGTCTCGTATACTTTCCGACAATATACAAATAATTTATTCCGACTGATTACTAACTTATTCATTGACGACTATTGAGATTCTAAAACTGTTTTCATTAGAAATTTCCGAATGTGCGTCTACATCGTAGCACATATTACAATAAAAATTAATTAACACTTTAACTGCCAGAAAAACAACCTTAAAAATTCCACAAAATCAAAGTAATTTATTTGATGAAACAACAATTTAAAATTTTAAATGAACGACGCATAGTTATCCTTCAACCTTCTTCTATTTTCCAGATCTCAACTAAATGTAGTGTAGCGATTATATTAATGTACAAATTTATTTTTAGAAATGGACAAATTACTCTGTCACCCATATGCGAGTGACGTGGCAGTCAAAGTGTTAAAAAATAATCCATCGTGACTAACCCTTGGCTGCCCAACAGTGACCTACAAAATTCTAGAAAATCAAAATAATTTATTTAACGGAACAACGATTGAAAATTTAAAAGGAATGGCACATAGTTGTCCTTCAGCCTCCTTGTATTCTCCAGCTATCGACTAAACATCTACAAATTTATTTTTCAACATGGACAAATAATGCTGTCACTCATATACGGATGACATAGCAATCGAAATGTTAAAGAGCGATATACATCAGTCGTGTTTATTATTCGGTAATTCAAGCGTTAAACGTATTTTACCCGAAACAACATTTTGGACTGGACATTGTTTTCGACCAATAAAAATTCGATAAAACCAGAAATGATTGGCGACAGCGTCAATCAACAACGATATTAATCAACCGACGTTAAAAAGCATACATCCATATTCCCCGACTACACGTGCACGTATACATCATCGCCGGTAATTTCAGGAATCGCTGATTGTTATCTTTTTCCAGCTCGCTCGCTTCCGAGTTGAAAGGTAAATAATTAAGAAACACTGACGAGAGACATTGTCCAATTGTTGCCTTTCGATCTCAGCGAAATTTTGCGTAACGCAGTAAAGCACAGCGAAACATTTTCTAACAATATGTACTTCATAACAATTTAGAAAATGCTAACGAATGTAGTTAATTAATGTCCGCGGTAGACTTAGAAAATCTTTCGGACCTCGTGCGATGATTACACGACGTGCGCCGACGAAGTGATAAATGCTCGAAGGATCAGGTTTAGTAAACTGTATTCGAACCACTTCTACAACGGAACTTCAACAATAATGTAATAAATTAAGTATAAGCAACTGTGCAACGACACAGAATGAGTGAAAAATATCTAAGATGCAGTAGGAACAATGATAATTTTAAAAAAACGCGTTGAATGCCATCGTTACATCGTTTAACACTTTGACTGCCATGTCACCCATATATGGGTGACAGAATAATTTTTCCATGTTTAAAAATAAATTTGTACATTAATGTATTCGTTGCAGTAAATTTAGTTGAGATCTGGAGAATAGAAGAAGGTTGAAGGATAACATTGTGTCATACATTTTAAGTTTCCAATTGTTGCTTCGTTAAATAAATTACTTTGACTTTATGGAATTTTTGAGGTCGTTAATTGGGCAGTTAAAGTGTTAAGAACGATTATCAATAAATTAACAGCATTGAACATTAACGCAGTACTGCCAAAATTAACCAGATTATAGTACGTGGTGAGAACTTCACTTTTTAGTAGCTAACAATGTTCTTCAATAATGCTGATAATTTCTATAAATGAAACAAATGAATCTTGTTCGAAGAATGCAAAATTCGCTCCGCAGTCAACGTGTTAAGAACGCTGTGTCTAAGATACCATAGGAGCAATGTAAAGCTAAGAATCTAGACTGCGTACAGAACAGAGCTGAGTGTAACTGAGTGAGTACAAGAATAAGTTGAACCGAGTGGAATGAGCAGAGTGACTGAGAATGAGAATGAGTGCATTTAAGAATAAGTGTAGCCGAGAGACTGAGTCTAGAATGAGAGCAACGTGCAGCAAGTTAGCCCTGATGAAGACTCTGCTCCCTTCCACTTTCGCAAATTTTCCCTTCTCTCTAAGACGCGGGTGGACCAATGAAAACTCTCGATAAAACGGGCCTTACGATTCGCTGGGGGCCTGTACAAGTTTCGCTTACCCCCTTCGCGAAACCCTCGAAGATTTAGAAAGGTTGTATATTTTCTCACGAAGAAACAAACATATTCAGATGCGAAAATCTGATTTTGATGAAACTTATGAGAGCTTATAGTTCTTTGAAAAATATTTCACACGTTTTTTTATCGGCAACCATCCACTTTGAAGGGGTGAAAACAGCCCTCAAAGTTGGGGGTCGAAACCATATTTTTTGAGATATCTCGAAAACCAGAGGTAAAAAAATTTGAATTTCTTTTTAAATTGTGTGCGTTTTCAATGGGAAATATAGTCGCGCAAGAAAATTTTAACGAAAGTTAAAATAAATAAATAATAAATGTAGTGGCTCCCATAAGTTTCATCAAAATCGGATTTTCGCATCTGAATATGTTCCCTAAGTAAATCTGACAAAGTAAAATAAAATGGCTACTACTAATGTTTCGAATAAGTTCTCTCATGTGAATTAGCATATGCTGGGTCATTTTAAACACGTTTTCAAGATCCCCGAAAGGATTAGCTAAAAATCTGAGTAAATCTGACCAAATAAAATAAAATGGCCACTTCTAAGACGCGTTTTCAATCGTTTCACTGACTCATACTGTTAATTGGCAGTGTCTGCGATACTCTTATGTGAATTAGCATATGCTGGACCCTCATGATCCCTCTTCACAATTCTCAAAAAGAATTGCTAAAAATTTAAGGAAATCTGAAGAAGTAAAATAAAATGGCCACTGCTACTGTGTCGAATGAATTGTTTCAGCCACTGACACT
>CM052097.1:13669180-13695714 GCA_028453745.1 Agapostemon virescens | reverse complement strand
ACTTGTAGACGTATAGACACGTAGAATATACAGACATAGAAGTGTAGAATGTAAAACGAGCTTCGAAATGAACTGCTTTTTTCTGCTAATTTGGAAAGCATGCTTCATCTCCTATAAGAGTACTATCTTTTCAAAGTTACCGAGCAGAAGTGTAGACACATAGACGCGTAGAACATAGAGATAGAAAAGTGTAGACGTAAAACAAGCTTCGAAATGAACTCCTATATTCAGCTCCCTCGGCAAGCATGCCCCGCCTCCTACAAAACAACCATCCTTTCAAAACGTGGCAGTAGAAGCATAGTCGTGTAGAACATAGAACAAGCTTCGAAATTAACTGATTTCCTTCGGCCACCTCTAAGAGCACGCCGCGTCTCCCATAAAAGTACAATCCCCATAAAATGACCGAGCAATCGATCGCGACGAATCGGCCCGAACGAAGTCAGCGATCGTGTACTTCATTGAAGTCGGTTTCTCAACGAGGCACGCCGAAATCCGTCAGGATTGTAAACAGCCTGATTCATCATTAAGTCGAGGCTCGTAAAATCTCTAGGCCGCGATAAGATCGAATCAACAGCCCCCTGGGCGGCAGATCTTTTCAATTACTCGGTGCGCGGTTGCGAGGAATCGGGTTGGTTCGGTGGTTCGCGAACGTCGGCTGCGGGGGGGGAAGCAACTTGTAATTGCAAGGCTTAGCGCGGCGCGATACACCGTGTTATCTCTAATAACAGAACTGTCGTGCATCAAAGTTCAGCAGGTTGGCTCACGCGATTCCGATCTGGCAGGGGGTTTGCTGCAGGACGGGGTCGACGAGAGGCGTGTATCCGCGAGCACGATAAAACCTCTCGACGCCGTCAGCATCGTTCAGCGTGCAGAAACGGACGGACGGCTGGACGAGCGGACGGAACGGAACGGAGCCGGTACTCCTGGTTCCGTGTGATCCGATCGTCCATGCCGGGGAGAAATCTGGACCGTGGAACCAGTAATTTCCAGAGTGGCAAGGATAATTGAACGATTAAACGCCGCACGCCGCGTCATTCCCGAGGCTGAAAAGCCGAATCGCCTTCTGGACTCTAAGCTCCGGCGAGCCTTGGACGAAAGGGTCGACGCGGGGTTGTTCCGAGGGTGGGAGAGGCGTGGGGGCAATTAAAAAGTTTGATTACCTTACGACGAGCGATGTTGAACTCACGGTTGCAGCTCTTGCAATGGGTGACCAGGCGATCGTTCGCCCAGGTCGCTGCACCCTCTTGCTGCTGGTGCTGGTGCTGCTGGTGTTGAGCGTTGTCAGCGGCCTCGCGTAATTCGACGGCCGCCAATTTGGCCGCGCTCAATTGTCCCCCAAGTTCCTCCAGTGTTCGTTCCTGCTCGGTGCAGATCTCCTTCAGCGCGTAGTGCTCCTCCTGCAGCCCTAGGTATTTCTGGAAACACCGGGTCAGACGCTGGAATTACATGCTCGACGCCCCCGCTCGAAACTTGCCCCTTCGAAGTAACGGCTCCTAGCCGAGAGAGAGAGAGAGAGAGAAAGAGAGAGAGAGAGAGAGATAAAGAGGTACCCCTTTACCACTCCCCGATGCTTTCACTTCGACCAGCACTCCGATACTAATCGTTATCGGGAGGAGCGAGGGGGAAATACTTAGCTAGGCAGGGACGATTACAAATCGAGACGCACCGACAATTAGCGACCGGATGCGATTTTCCCGAGTTGCGGAACTTGCGAAAGATTGATAAAGTTCGCGGGCGAAAAGGTGCGGGTGGGGTGCTCGTCCCTCCTCTGACTGTCTAATGGGAAAATCGATGTGCCCGGCTTGGAATGTTGTTTGTTACCAGCATCGCAGTATAGGCAATTTGCTGATAAAATGTGGACAAAATTATTCTGTTCGTTACTCGGTGACGGGCTCTCTTTTGATCAATAGAGTCTAATAATAATTTACTCTAAATCGAGGTGGAATAGGTGACTGTAAAATGAGCATCGAAGACAACCGTAAAATGTTTTACGAGAGAAGTTCGAGAATCTAGGAATTCGAGAAAAATTTTCAAAATTTGCCCGCTGATAAAGTAAGTCACCCGGAAACCTGTTTTTTGTTCGTGCCGCAGTACAATTTTAGAAGGTGAAATCGTCCTTCGAAAAGAATCCAGAATTTTCTACCTCGTGAGATATCCCCGGGACAGTGAGACGTATCGGAAAATGCCGGAAAAAAAACTACATCCCTTTTTACATCTTCGACGCTGCATGGAAATGGTGCGTCTATTATCGAATATTAAACTAGCAGACGCGAGATATCTTCGTTTTGTAAATACGTCGAAATTCGTGATCGCGAAATTCGCTTTACTTTCTGCAGTATTCGTTGATAAAATGATTTCGGATGGTATCTTATCAATATTTACGCAAATTCCAATTGTCGCGTGACAGACATGACTTTTATACCGAAGAACGAATAAAAGAAAATTCTACATTCTTTTCGTAAAAACCGTACTCGGCCACCGAGGGGATACAGAGGCCACCGAAAGATTCAAAATTCTCGATAACTTTCAGAGCAGATTAGAGCACGATTAAAGAAATGTTGATCTTGCATTTCGAGACAGAAGTTTCCTATGCGAGACGATGGTTTTAGCATATCTGCAACGATCGCGAAAATAAAATCGTTTGCAAAACTCAGGGATCGAGAAGGACGAAAGGCACGTTTCGATATGCTCTATATGAAACATGGATCGCAAATATTTTTTGAAAACGTCTCGATCTTACGCAATCCGATGGAACCGAATAAAGAAAATTTTTGGAAACTAAACATTTTGAATCGAACTTACAAAATATGAAAATAAAAATTCTCTATTACAAAGATCGTTCGTCGATGTTACTTTCAACATCGTGAATCATTCTAACAAATACTATTATTTAATGCTATTATGAATATTATTTATGAATATTATTTAATGACTAAAATAAACGTACAACTTATTGAAATTTTTCATACTCTATCTTAATAAAATAACTAGTAACGTTTTGAAAAAATTATTTCAATTTCCAGCGATTTAATTTCGATCTTTTGTCGATGTTACTTTCAACATCGTGAATCATTCTAGCAAATACTATTATTTAATGTTATTATGAATATTATTTATGAATATTATTTAATGAATAAAATAAACGTACAACTTATTGAAATTTTTCAGGATCTGTCTTAATAAAATAACTAGTAACGTTTTGCAAAAATGATTTCAATTTTACTCTTCGCCGTACCTTAACATCAGACGCGTAAAAATGACAAAATCGACTGTACTTAGACATTTTGCTATTTTTATTATAGCGTATATTCAATTTCGAAAATAAATAATCTAGGACCGGTGAATTCGAACGGCACTGGTAGGTCCAGCCGAGACGCGGAGGGTCGAACGGAATTGTTTTGAGAACTATAGACGTTCGCTTCGATCCCTCGAGAAGAAACACGAAGAGGACGCAACATTTCTTTACACCCTGTAGATGAAATAAATAACTATCCGATGTGGGTCAATGGTTGCAGCTAAATTCGATCAGATACTTCGAAGGCATCTTGTATGCACGTTCAACGGAGCAATGTACCTCGGACACCCGCCGCAACTGATCAATCTCCTGATGTAATTGAGAGATCTTCTCCCTGTTGGAAATCGATGCTTCCTGCAAGGAGGTCCTCCATTCACGTTCGAGTTGCAATTCCCTCTCAACCCCGTTCGTCCTCGCCTCACTCTCTGCTGCCGCGGCACCCAAAATCCTCACCCTCTCCTCGGCTCCGGATGTCACGCTGGCCATTTCCTTGCACCTGATTAAGCCAAAATGCTGGTACTTAACCGTCAAACAAGAGCCCGCGAATTTACATCACGCGGAAAAATCGTTTCGTCGACGTACGCCTCGCGACAAACACGCTAATAGCTTTTCTAAAGTTCGATCGAACGATTTGTGTCTTGCTTTAATTTTAGACTGAAGTCAATCGTTAAAAATAATTGAAAATTACTATTGATCGACATTGCGACGAAAAAAGGCGACGATTTTTAACATTCTCATCTGCGCATTTTAAAAGATGGCTTTCCTACATCTATGCGAATTCTATTAACGCGAAGAAATGCCGAGAAAGCTGTAGGCATTTAAATATGCAAGAATCTTTGAATTCCGCGCTGGCGATTGATTTAAGTCGCAGTTTCTAACGATTTTTGCCAGTCGCTATTATTTATGGTTCATAGAAGCTTGGACAGAGTTTAAAGAAAGCATATTTCGAAATTTCAGTGTAGGCACAGTTGAAAAAATGTTTAAAATCATTAACCTCTTCGAATCGCTCTCTCGCGAATGATGAACGGAGACTATGGTGAGTTCGTTTGATGATTCGTGGATGAGAAATAAATTCAAGAATGACTAATGCTCCAATAGTGTGGTAGAAATTCAGTTTTAATTCAGAGTGGCTCCGTTTCAACTGTTTCGAATAGTATAACGAAAAATGTTTCGAACAGTATAATGAAGAATGTCTTAAATGAACGTGCACCGACCGAGCATGAAGAATTCACGAATTTAAAGAACTCGTGAAAAGTGCTGGTCCTCCATTTTTAAGTGACATACATATTTTACTCGTTATATTCTTATACGGTGAACGCGGTCGAATTTTAAAAAAATATTACCTATATCAATTTGCGAGAAATAAAAGAAAATTTATTCACTCGATTGTGTTATGAATCCATTGACCAATAATACGTTGACATTCTTAAATGTTTATAACCCTGTCAGAAAAATAGATTTCACTTACTCAATATTGTTAATCATATAATATCGTCGTTTACGATACGAATTAATCAGTTTCCCAATAAAAACATGGAAAATCTTCAACAACGAAGAACACTGTAAAGAAGTATGTAAGAAAATAAGTTCATACGAAAATAAACTAAAAGAAGATGAAAATCATATAGAAAATGGGATAAAAAAATATAATACGGTCGAGAAAATTAAAAATATCAGTTTGATACGAAAGAATATATTTTTCAGAACTGTTTGTACACGGAAACATCGTTTCGTTAAACTATTCGAACAATTACGTGGACCACTCTGTAGATTCACAGGAACCGAACAAAATACAAATTTTTAATGGATTCTGTCAAACAAATTGTTCTTGTATTAACTATATGCAACGATTCAACCTAACCGAACGATTATTCTCTCAGTATTCGTTATTATAGAGCGTCGAATTTTAAATGTATGCAAATTACAAACGCGAACGTCGAAATGTACTTAAGGCACTACCTTGCGATCATTCGACGAGTTGATTAACTTTTGCCACGTGTACGTGTATAAGAATAAATATATTCTTCGGTAACGATCGTTGTTAATCGTCGCCGAAAGAAAACGGTGTCTCGCAATAAATAAACGATTCGCGCGTAGCCCTGACATTGCCTGAGAATTTCTTTAAACTGATTCAATAATTCGGGACAGCCATCCATTTAAACAAATTCGCCGCAGCGCTCCGGAGCAATTTTTCTGCTTGAGTTCGCAGAAATATTAAGCCTCACAATGCGAGGAAGTTACGAGAGAACGAAGATCAGTAACTCGGCCCGAAGTCTCGTCGGAAGTCTTTTCCCCATGATTATTCATGACCGAATATCATTATCCAGCCGAAGAAACGGCCGGAATGTTTTTATAATGGCTCTACGCGCTGATCCTCCGGCAAATTCGGCGAGATCGAGGATCTCGCCGCTCGTTTATTTTTCCTTGAACTCATAATCCGACGATTAACGCAGCGAAAGTCCGACTTACCTGGTGCATTATCATAACCTCGATATTTCGTGAGAAACGATGACAAAAGGAAATTTAATTAGGACGATTTTCATACGAAAGTTCCCGCGAAATTAAAACGGCGAATCCAAAGGTATTAAGGTCACATGCAATTATTCGCTTTAACGGGGAACGGAAACATCCGTACTTGTAGCTTAAGCGCGGGCCTGCCGAGGTCTGAATCGGTATTTCGAGTACCAATGACATACCGGTATTTTTAAGTCACTGTGACGTTCGACGATCACCGTCATGACGCTATCAAACCGCGCTGTCTACGCCAACCTAATATAGTTTTGATAGTGTCGTACCGGTGCTCTCAACGTTTGACGAAATCAAACGTAATAGTAACCCAAAATACCGGTATTGTACCGGTATTTGGAATACCGATTCGGTCTCTGGCGCAGACTGCGGTCCGATTTGAACTGCGTAAAGCCGCTGTAGATTTTTCTCGTATTTTATGCATTTAATATGACATTTTAGATCAAAATTGAAGATCCGATCGTCGGAACTTATGTTTCTTTAGCCAGACATCTTCTTTGGGATCTATTAGATCTTGTTTCCTTCGAATGCGAGATCCTAGGGCATCGAAACTTCAAATTACAAAGGGCGAGGTGTATCGCTTAAAGGGTATAGCTGATTGAGATAGCAAAAATGCCCTTGCACCAAATTAAGAGGCTAATGAACTATTCAATGGGACATCAAGCAAAATTGTGTAATATGCAGAAATTTAAAAAAATCTGACGGATGTTGAATATTTAGATACATATACTGTAATTAATTTAGATTTTTAAGTAGACCAAAATAAAACGAAATTGCCAGTAAAAGCTGTGTAACAATGATCTAGGCATATTTTGTAATAATTGATTGATTGAGTTTTCTCTTTTCTATTAAAATGCGAAGGTGACCTTGAGCGTATGATTTGAAATAGATCACGTTAAAATATGCAATTTGGAAGAATATAAAATGCTGAGTAAGAAAATGGAAATACAACGATAAGTCTTTTCTTATTTATTGTTTTACGAAATGTTTGTTAGCCTGTTGAGCAAAACAAGAAATGTTGAACGAACGATGAAATTCTCTGGAACTTATCAGGCAGAGGAAAATTGACAAAAGTTTCTCATTTCCAATATATGTCAAAATAAAGCAAAACAATAGATTACCTTAAGAAAAATTCTCAAGATGAATATAAATCGAAATATATTAATAATTTTAAAGTTTGTCATATGTACCAGTAATCGATAGATCATTTTTATATATTTTCGTAAACCGCATGCGAACTTGTCAATCATTTTCTGTCATCGCGTGTTAAGAGGAACGTCGAATGACTGTTGACGTTGAGGATCACTGACGATACCTCGGGTCTCGCGAAACTATTTTATTTTCCTGAATGGTAATAAAATTTGCTTTACCACACTACGTAATTAAATATTATCGCAGATTCCAAAATAAATAGAAAACTATCAAAAAGTTAGTGTGCGATGAATTAGATTCGAAAACTGTTTAAAAAGAGGAACCCTTATTCTATTTGTGACAATTAAATTTTTGGCTATTTCTCAAATACAAACGTACCGACTAAAAGATTGTTTTAAATAACAGTGTGGCAATTTTTAATGACGCTTAAAAGCCGCCATTCGCATGCTGAGGATTTAAACGTTTCTAACTTTTAAAAATATGGATTATTTTCTGCAGGCTCGACTGCAGAACCATTTTCTGTACGAAATATTCGCCCAGCTTTTGCGGTTACAGCGCAAAACATACCCCTGAGAAATCAGATTTTGTTAAAAAAAGGAAATTTCTTCTTATTTGCATTCGGCGCACGAAAATCTGTATTGATCGTCTATCGATTATCGGAACACCGAGCGTTAGTCATTGCTATTGGCAGGTACATTCAATGACCCTTCACAGTTCGACGGTGCAACGGTACTACCTAAGCAATGCATAAACTACGATCTAAAAGCAAAGAAAAGATCGTTGTAAATCGAATTATGGCTTTACGCGAGTTCAGCGGCCGAGACAAGTCTATACGCATCATTATCGGTCTCGAAACGAAGATGATCTGTGGGTAGGGATGTGTCCGGGTGTCACAAAATTATGGATTCGGGCGGATGATATTTATCTAAGTACTGGCGGGTAGCCCGACTGTTTCGGCCGAGATCAGAGAAAATCGAGCGAATTTGGACGGCTTCTTCGGATACCGATGGCAAAAGTTGGAGGGGCTCTAAGACCACTCGACTCTTCGCAACCTTATCCAAAACAATCGACCTACCAGAGGTGTGCGTGCCATCACTGACTCGTAACATGGTACTCCGAAGGAATTCGCAAAGAAGCCGTCTGATTGGTTAGGCGCACAGAGTCGTATAGCTTCTCGCTAGTCGGTGAGAAGGTTGTCACTGGGGCCTCTGGAGTATCGCATCGCGTGTCTCAGAACTTCTCTTCCTTTCGTGCCATTCCACGTGTCGCGTTATAAGCCAGCATGCCACAAAAGGACAGATTTCTCCCACCGTGCCTCGCATTTCCCGAAACCCTCCGCGAACTGTACCCCTTCCATTCCTCCGGGAAGACGGTAGTGGGGGAATCGGGTAGAGTCTTCTTCATTTCGCGTTATAAAGCAGCAACGTTGTAACGAAAAGTGTGATCCCCCCATTGTACCTCACATTTCCCGAAACTCTCCGCGAACTGTACCCCTTCCATTCCTCTGGAGTGACGATCCCCCTTTACTATTGCTTTATGAAAAATACGGAACGGTTCTACTATCACTGCCTTATCGGAGGAGTGGAGGGGATACGGTTCTCTGAAGATTTCGGCGAACAGGAGAAATGCAGTTAGGGAAATCTCTCTTTCAGTAGCAGTGGGATCAGGACCCCCCAGACCAAATAAACGTTAGGGGACCGAGGTGTATGGGGCTCTCCAATGGTGACTCTGATCCATTGGAGGGTATGGCCATAGTGTTGGCGATCCATACACTAAAATCCTCTCACTCCACTTCCTCGTGGTGGTCCATGATTGCTAACGGAGTGAGGGGTACAGTAAATGGAAGCGAAAACGGAAGTATAGAACGGAAGAGAAAACAGAGAATATGAAAGAACAGGAGAGGAGAAAGAAGGCGAAAGTATTAGTCGAATAAAAGGGAGGCACCCGTGAGAAATGCGAATAGAAGACCCGTGGGTGCCCCACGACCCGGAAGAAGACGGGGATGGCTTCCCACCCGCAGGGGGTGGAGTGCGTAACAGCATTTCCCCCACCCCTGAAAAAAAGACCAAATAGACGTTAGGAGATTAGAAAGGAGCATAAGGACTCCGTAGGTCAGAGTGCGGTAGTGGATGGACTACTATCAGAAAGTCCCAGGTTCGATTCCCCGTCTGGTGCCCCCGCTTTTCCCTGAGATCTTACATATACGTGTAGAATCTGTGTCCCTTTCATTTTTCCGGTGGGACGGTAGTGGAGGAACCTTATAAGTCCCCTTCGTTCCCCCGTCTACTATTGCCTTTAGGAAATAATGGAAGGGCCCCACTACCACTGGCCTTACCGGAAGAGTGAAGGGGATACAGTTCTATGGGGATTTCGCAGTACACGAGAAGTGCGGTGGGGGAAACCTAGCTGTTTATGGCAGCGTAGCGAGTGGCTTTCAGTGTCAATACACGTGCGTCCGGCGAATGCTGAAATCAGCTCGATTTACTCCGGCCCAATTGAAACAGGCGGGTCCCCGATCGTGCGGGCCGCACGTACCTATCTGAGGGTAATCAAATGGAAACTAGTTTCTGTCATAAATTTATTTCCGCTGCATTGGTACAAGCACACGTAGTGTATCGGTGGATTATAACGACCATTTTCGTCGATGCTTATACATAATTATATTTATAAAGAGAGAAATATTATAAATCATACTTGTATGGCACTGTTAAAGTCTCGTGGTATCCGTGAGCGACGGTTTACCGTTTAAAAAAAGAACGCATAAAAACGACGAAAAAACGGAACGATGTAGAACAACGGGAAAAAAAAGATCGTTCATCGACAATCCCGTGAATAAAAAAGAAATTAATAATAAAAAAAAAATACGATATCAAAAGCAACAGACGGGTGGGGTAGTCTTGTTGATAATACAATGGCGAGCATGATCGCAAGTCAGTTCCTTAAATACAACAACCGGACCGTCAGTTTCCGTGACGATCGATTAAACGCGCCAATGGTCGTAATTGACGTACAATTAACACGAATGAAATACACATTCTCGCGGCGCCCGACCTCCGGGTAAAATAATTGAAATCGGTCATTTCCTACGATTCGCATCCCGACTGCGTCGATATACACGTTATCCGGTCAGGTGAAAATCTACGAATTATTGCGATAAACACGGACAACTCTATAACATTAATATTCATAGTGTAGACGTAATCGCAAGTAGCCGTTCGAGTGAAGGTTTGCCAACATCTCCGTGAACAGACAGACAGGCAAATGTCGTTCTGTTACTAACTGCACGGTATCCGCTATAATAATTACGCTAAAGATCCGATCGCGTTCGCGCGACGCGCCTAATTAAGTAAAAAATAAGTCACCTCTAGCTACGACCGTCATTTCCGGTTTCGACGTACGACGACAAGAGAATTCGTCGGCGACACACGCGGACTAATAGAAAATTTCTTTTTCTTTTTCATTTTTATCACAACAACTATGTCTGTTTAACAACGCGAAGGGTTTTGAGTGTATCTTTCTTTCTTATTTTTTTTTTGTTTTTTGCTTTTCAAGTTTTAGTTGGTTTCTGTTTGACCGGCTATATTCCTTGGAGCAGAAACAAAGAAATTAAAAAATTTTTTTTACTTTCCAATCAATAGCTTTGATGAGATGAATAATAATTGCAAGAGAACTTCGTTACGCCGAAAGCCACGATTCTCGCGAGGAACTTAGGAACTGTTCGTAACTGTATAACGATTTAAGTATGAAACGGGAATAATGTGCATGGTCGTCGTTTCGCTGACATTTTCAATGGAAGCAGACGGAAAATGGTATGAAATTTTGTGGTTTCTACAGATTCGAGAAATTCAAACGGAGAATCTATTCGGTGTATCGAAGTTCCTTTCGCTTAACGTAAAAGATGATATCTGAAACGATGATCAGACGTGTGACTACAACAATGAGGTCGTACAATAATAAAAACCAAGCGATAGAAACTGTACAGAATCGTGTCAAGATGCAATTGTCCAATTTGATTTGGTGTAACAATCGCTTCGACTAAGACCTAAGACCGATGAGCCAGTCGTGCTTATGAGATAACTAAGACTAATGAAAGACAAATAAACATACTTTTCATCCATTTTTTGGATGCTCTGAGTCATCGATAGCGTCTTAGCCTCCAATTTAGTGATCAGTTCTGTCTTATGCTTAAGCGAGCCTTCGCACTCCTGAAATAAATTCTGTTTCAGTGAAAAGCGAAATGAATCGTTTCGTGTTCTCGAGACTAGGTGTGAACCCTGAAATCGTACAATGCGTAGAAATATCATATACATATACAGAGAATTCGCGGCTGGACGCCAGCCGGTGTGACAGCGGTTAGTATTTGTTTTGGTGTTCAGTGTAAAAGTAGCCCTCGAAAAGAAAGACAAAGGAATTGGAATCAGCGTAAGAAAAGCATGCAAAGTGAATTCAGTTGTTTCAACTCTAGGAAGAATAATTGATCATCCGTCAACAAGCGTCATTCTTTCTTGCACTTCACCATGATCGGACCACGAATACTTGACTGCGGTATATCAACCCTTTCACGGCAGACTCTGAGTCTATTTTCAATCGTGATATCAAAATTACCGTTTAATTGATAAGTATAAATGAAACAATGAACAATCCTAAATCTCGTCGCAGTTGTAACAATGGTTCGCCGTACAAGGGTTAATTTATTATAGTAAATCTACCTAACAAAAATTGCGAGAAAGAATTTTATTTCCTTCGGAAGTTAACATCTCTAAAGGAATAAATATTCGCGGTCCAGCCATGAAGATGTAAATAATTCCAGTAAACGTAACTGGATGTATTTACATATTTACGTGAAAACGACACTATTCGGACAGTGAACCATGCAGCAGAGAATGATCGTTGCTGGGAATGACACGGTAATTAATATATCTTCATTATATAAAAAAAGGAAAAACAAAAAGCCCCGAACAAATAGCTGAAGATAATCTTCTACGCGAGCTACCCGAACATAATCGAAAACGCGCAAAAGTGAAATAGCTGGTAAATTGTACTTCAGAAAAAGAGCGTAAATACAGTTAAAAACTTCTAATGACGTTATTGTCTTCGATAGTTCGATATATAATAGCAATTTCATTAACAGCGCAATTATGCGGTAACAGAGCACAGCTAATTTTATATATAGAGTGTCGCAATCAAACACACTTTGATAGAGACTTCGTTAGAAAGCGTACTGATGCATGAATCGTTCATTATAATTTTACCATCGTATATTTCGATTGATATTCCGTCAAATTTCTCTACGCGTTTTTTTCTTTTTTCTTTTTTTCTCTTTAGATATAGGAAGTTCCGTAAGAGAGTTCTAATTATAATTGATAAATTTGATATAGTGTTCTCGTGTCGTATATACGATGTTTCTGAAAGGTCCAACAACGTTTTTCTCAGCCGTTAGGTTACATCGGCGATCTTTAGGCTCTTTGTGTCACGGTTCCTCCGGAACTTTTTGAAACGCAACGGAGAAATGTGCCCGTGATACAACTAAGTGTTAAAAGGATGCTCGAGCGTTCAGGAGAATATTGAACAATATAAAATTATATTTTATAAATGACGCGTGGGGGTGGTTATCGTCGTTCGTACCTGTCGAGGATGCAATTGGACGTTTCAGAAACAGTTTCGGTGTATAAAAAAACAGTTGCGTCTCGTACAGCCTTAAGATAGCATTGTTTAAACGAAGTTCCAATGGTGTACAGTATATAAAAACCATTTTTCTCGAAAGGCAAAAGGCTGTTTTTTATACATTTGTCGGTTCCTCGGCCGATTGCACGGGCTTAGGAACCTCGCCGTTGCATGTACTTTGTTCCGGGCTCTTATCGGACTTGGTCGACACGCGATCGTTATTACCGTCTTCACTATCAGTTTTCTGGGGTTCACTATTGTTGGGAGAATCTCGCCGATTGTTAAGGGTTTGTTGATCATTATTGGATGATTGGTGAATGTTAGTGGGTTGACTGGCGGGCTTCTGCTGGCTACTAATGAGCTGTTGCTGATTGTTAGGAGGCGATTGTTGAACGGCCGTGGGAACGTTATCTGCCGGCGGGTTGCCTCGTGGCGATGTGGGACTGGTTTTGTTAAGAATCGATTTAGAGACACTACTTGGCGTGGTAGGGCTACGAATACTGTCCCCGTCCATCATCAGATGATTGTACTTCTCGAGGTTATGCAGGATCTTGCCGATCTGATTGGTCTTCGCGTGCAGCCGGCTCACCATTTCACCTTTCTGCGTTAATTCGTGCTCACACTCCTATAACGGAAATACGTCCAGAAACAAGGAATTCGAGAGGCTAGCTGGACCCCCTAGTGCCAGAGAAGACCACTAAGGAGTTGAACAATGCTAAAAGGAGGAATGCTAAAAAATCTGTAAAGCTGGTCATGTTAGAAACGGGCTGGGAGACGTGTCGTAGAAGCGTTACGGTTTCTTCGTAGTGCAATGATTCGGGAATAGATGAGTCATGCAATGATTGTTGTAATCGCAACGAGGGTACAGCTTGTTTCAGCGATGATCGATCGTCCGTGTATGAATCTATTTCCGAATTGTATCTCGTTACGCGAGAACCTTCGAGTGCGATCTCCTCGTAACACGAAGAATTTAGCCAGCGCTCCAAGCACACCGCGTTACGATTAACGTACGACAAACGAGTATGAGACATCACCTGCAGCTTTTTGTACATCTCCAAGTTTATTAGTTTGATCTCATCGAGCTGACGTCGCAGCGATATAATCGTGTCTTGTTTCCCGTGAATGTCTTTCTCCAGCAATTTCATAGCCACCTCCATTTCCGATTTCATACTGATCTGTTTCGGAGAAAATTCGTTCGTCAGACTTCACACTATAGCAAGAATGGGGGAACTGTTTCTACCGCATCGAGGGTGTTAAATATAACCGAACAGTCTGTTCAGTGGCATTCTTATCCGAAAAGGTTGTAGAGGATCGTTGACAATGTTCGAAAGGCGTGTACGAATGAATTTTTACCGTGTAGTTTCCATGTACAGTAGAACCTCGTTTGTTGAACGAGAAACCGGAACGGAAAATACGATTAAAAATTGAGAATGTACAACGATGTATGAAGTAAACCAATGATGACTTGCAATGTCAATCTTCCCCCGCCATAAATTCCTTGTACAGCTTAGTGGTGGAAGTTACTGGTACACGATGCAAGAGTTTTAACACGTTGAGTGCGGCGCCGATTTTGCTATACTTTCCATTCAGCCGGCAGCGCGTGAGCACTTGTGGCGAACGCTAAACTAGACCGCGCGACAAGTAGACGTATTCACAAATTTCTAAAGTAAAAAGGAAAGGCGCATAACGTTCGAAAATACTATTCTGAAACTACTGTAATATGTGCAAATCTCAGCCACATCTTTGCTTAAAATGTTCTAATAAACTTCACTAAATTTTAATATAAATTTTTTAATTGTCATTAATAATTTGACCCTTAACAATGCCGGTCTCATACAGCGATGTCGACCAGACGAGAATTTCGCTGTCGGTCCCTAGAATTCACATCAGGGACTGACATAGCACTCAACGTGTTAAGTAACGAGATTCTACTGTAATTCTGCACGGTACAAATCGTGTTTTCAAAAGTAATGATTTTTTCTCAAGAGCCAAACGTTTGCGCCAAACGTGCAGATGAAATAACGAGAGTGCAAAATATGGCAGATGACATGACGGAACGATGAATAGTAAGAGAGACGATAGAAATGATCGAAAGTTGTAAACGTTTGCCGACATATTTAATTCTTGAGATGCACTAAATCTATGTATTATGAAGAAAATGCTACTAACACACATATTGAAATTAGAAATCGATTTGTTCGACTAAGTTTGAAAATCATTTCGTTTTTACGAATTTAGCTATGTCAATGTGTACTGCTAGCAATCGATCCGTCTTAGTTTGTATTATTTTCCCGTGGTAATGCGAACAACGACGTTACGAATTGACTGGAGGGACACGTAAAGCGCGTACGGTAATCGGTGTAACGCTTAAAAAAGCAATTCTCCACCTGTAATTCTAACTCTTTCTCCAGGTGCTGTCGCATTTTCTTTTCAGCGTCCACTCTACTTCTCAGTTCCTCAATCTCCGCCGTCGTTTCAGTGATCTTAATCGGCGGTTTTCCGTTCTGCAAGGTAAAAAAGATTTTGCAAAGGCCGAAGAATCAAGCGGAAGACACCGGCGGGGTCTCTGAAACGGGAATTCGTACCTCGTTGGTGTCTTTCACCTCAATTCCCAGATCTTTCTTTAACTGCCTGTTCTCTTCGTGAAGCGACAATATATTATTCTTAGCGATCGACAGATCCTCCTTCATTAGAGCGTTCGTCGTTGTCAACGATTCCACTTTGGCTTGCAGATTCGTCACGGTCGCGCTGAAATTCGACGGTAAAATACAATATCCCGAACGGTCGAGAGTCGTACCACGTCGCGATGGTGTCTCGTGAACGTAAAGAAATGTGATTTACTTCAGATGTCGATTCAACTCCTCGATATAATTTTTCTGGTCGAGGACGGTGGTCATATTGTCGTTCTCGACTTCGTCGTCCGGGGACTCGCCGGGTATATGATTGCTGTTGCGTAGGTACAGCGAAAAGTCGATTACACCTTGCTGGCAATCAAGATCTTCTTCCTGTCGCAACAGTCGCAAAACAGTGCTTAGTCGCTGGACACGATTGCCGTCTTCGGGAAGAAACGGAAACAATCTGACTAACCTTCACGCAGAAATTGCAGTCGATCACGTTCATACCCACCAACAAACCCATTATAACGATCGCCTCCTCGCTCATCATCAAAGCGTCCGGCTCGAAATACTCAGACAATATATCCTCCTTGTGATCGATCAGTACTTTTAAATAATCGGCCAGCTTTTTTTGCATCAACGCCATACGCAACCACGCCCGCGCCCTACCCATTGCGGTCCTGAAAATGCCAACGCAATCAAACGTGTACTGTGCGTGCCTCGCAAGAAGTCCCATCAAAGGAATGCAGGGCTGATTGGTCGGAATGGAAGGGACACGGGGCGATGGTTACACGCGCGTTTCCGGTTCGAACGAAACATTGGCTGAAGCAGTTACACGCCTACTTAAGCCTAAACGCTACGGGAGCATGAACGAATGGGCGGAGCGAGGGACCACCAATTGCTTCTAGTGCTGTCTTGGAAGACTTCTTATGAGACGTGGACAGTACCATGGTTAGATGAGATGAGCCGCGGGACTGGGAAAAGAGGAACGGACCTACTACTGTTAGGTTCGCAAATCACCTCTGACGCCTCTACAGTTCCGCTGTTTAGGCTTTGACATCTCGTGTTACAGACTATACGTCAAGCTTCGGAATTAAGTGCTACACGGTCTCGCTCCTCGTGGTGGCTCTAGTGCTCGGAGAATCTCAAACGCGTACCAGTAATAGGTTTCGCGACTTGGTACGCTCCTGAGTTGCTTCCAGCAGTAGGGCCGTCACGGATCTAGACGCCAGCGGGCCTTAATTTTGAAGCCTGCTACAAGCAATCGTTTTAGTTAATACTTTCCTCGAAAAACAAATTATACGTCTAACGACCAATCAGACCCTTTACTTTATAACGTTTAGAAACAGAAATAGAGGAATTTTCACCCTAAAGAACGTATGAGAAGCAACAAGCTTTTAAGTGATGTTCGTACATAGATTCCTAACGATTAGATCGTTATGCATTTGATGGTGTGAACGTTTGTAAGATACAAGGACGCTGTCCTCCATGTTAAAATAGAATTAGATATTTTAAAGTTATTGTTATCAGGAAAGGTTTTGTAAACAGAGAAAAAGAAATTTGTCTCCAGTTCTGACCTTTCTGTACGGGCTGTCCCATTTAAAATGACTACTTAAAATCTACCATTTCTCCGATAATCAATAAGCCGTGTTTTTCTCACGTCGGTACAGTGTCACGGATGACGTCAAGACAAACTGGAAAACGTATCAAACACGACATTTAAACGATCTTAAATGCGATAACGTACGTTGGGTATTGTTTTAAATGAATTCCTACGTGTGCAAGCTCATTTAACACGGTAATTCTTTGAACATCAACGAATAATAATAGAATGATGCGATAAAAGTTCAATGTTCATTCGATTACGTTCTACGAAAAATCACCACGATATTGTATTACGTTTTTATGTTATTCATGATATCGTTCACAATTTAACGTTTCGAACACCATTTCTATAAACGAAAATACATCTTAGACAAATCATCGAAATGGAAACCTTTTATACACTTTTTTCGAAACACCGTGTACGTTCTTATTAAAAGTTCATAAATTGTTCAAAATTCTATGAACTTGCTGCGTGTAAACGATACAACCAGTTTTAAAGTGATCACTATACTGTGGAAGTTTATGCAAATATACATTTCTTGACGAATAGATTAGATAATTGTGATTTCGACAGAATTATACTTCATAAATCCGTACTAAGTGCATATCTTGCACTTTTTTGCACATTTCTCCCAAAACTTTTGCATGCTTCATGGTTTTTGTACAGTCTGTATATCCTGGATATGTCCAAACGAATACGTTCTCAAGTCTCATAACTATAAACTATGAGTATTAAAAATAGACGTAAAAATAGTGATCTTTACTAATAACAATTTAAAAAAAGAAAAATTATTTATTCATTAGCTAGTAAACTAATTCTTCTAACATCTCCAAGAAATTCGAGTGATTTGGTCTACGTTCAAAGGAGTTATTCGTTTTTAAATGGTGCATGAACAGTTTTAACGTTGACTGTATATGATTTATCAGCTTAAAAGATGTAGGATCGTTAAATACTATACGTCTGATTACATTTAATATATATAATAGTAAATATAATATCAATTATTAACACTTTACCGACCGATAATTGTTTCAGAATGTTTTAAGGTCCATAGTCTATGACTAAAAACTTTTTAAATTTTTATTGGAAATCAGCGAGACATCCTCGGGAACATTATCTAATCATTTCGTCACAAACTGCGATGTAAAAGTACTTTTTTATACTTCATTCTGTTAAGCACAATTATTGAAAGTCTAATTAGTAGGCTTCCGGTCGGTAAAGTGTTGATTTACTATATATTTTATATATTCATATATTGATTTTGACTGAAATTTATGAAATTTGATATCAATTATCTGATTGTTCTGCTATCCGAACATTTTTGTCTCTCCCTTAATTGAGCCGTTTATTTTGAAAGTGGCGTAAGTCCATTTTAAAAAAATTCGAGTCAGCTATCATAATAGTTACATTTTTACAAGATCTTTTCATTCTGAGGCAACTTATTACTAATATATTTAAAATCGTTAAGATTTTGTAACACGAAAATTTGCTAGTTGATGAAGCGATGAAAAAGTTTATTTTGAAAGTGGCGTAAGTCCCATTGTAAGAGTTTCAAATAGATATGGAAAATAATTATGCAATAAAATTTTATGAGATCCCAGCTTTATGTTTAATTATCAAAGTTACAGTTGAATTATCAATGTGCAACGAATTTGTTTTAAACAACCGATCAGTGCCTGTCCACAGAAAATGCAATTTTTAAAAGGCTAAAAAATACTGACGGTGAAAGAGTAAATTGGTTTAAAGTATGTTGGATGAGATTTTTGAGAAGCGAGTCATATAAGTTATTCTATGAAACGACAATGAACGAGGATGCACCATTCAAAACATTGGATTTACTACCGTAACGAGGAAGACCGAAAAACTTTAATAATATCCAGTTGGCATCACTATACAAAAAACCGAGACCACTCATAAACCTAAAATATAAAGACTTAATGGATTTATTACATTATATACCACCTGCACACCACAGTTATTTTAAATCCCTCCCGCGTACATAAACTGGAGAAGACTGAATAATAATTAATAAAACTATATTGATTTTAATGTAAAAATTATTTAACAAAGAATGAAAGTTGAATATTTTTTTGATTTTATAACATAAAAGTGTATACATTTATTTTAATTTCAAGAGAAATTTACTTTTCCTATGGACTTGTGCTTTCTTAAGAATTGAAAACGTCGTTTCATTGATTTTGAAAATGGCGTAAGTCCATTCATAGCCATCAAAAACATATTATCTCTTCAATAATGTTAATTGTGCTAATTGGGATGATAAATTTGACACCCTTAGAAACCCAAAAACATTATTCTATTATGTTTTCTGTTACCCATATTTTTAAATTTAATCCAACGCAAACCCTTTGATATCTCGATTCGAACATAAATGGATTTAAGCCACTTTCAAAATAAACGGCTCAATTGTCAGTGGTGCGAATTCCTTTTTCTCAGTAAAATCAGCGTTTTCTAAATTCGTCGGGCACATACCTTCGTGCACGATTTGTATATTCGTGACATGTTATACCTGAATGAACCTCCACAGTCCAGCGATAACATGAAAGCACAGTGTTAAATTGTAAGGTCAAGAATAAAGTGATAAATATACCTAACAGTAGGTAGATCACGAATACTAGACGTAATGTCCTGCGCTTCTGGACAATATTTCTCAACAAGCTGAAGTATGTCCCAGAGCTCCTTCTTGGGTCCGAGGAGACCCTGAAATCGAAGGCGGTTAATGCCATTCTCCTCGTCTGGGGAAACCAGGATCTGGATATTTTGAAGGTATGATTTTACCTTCTTTGGTCGTAAACCGTGTCTGAGCACGTGCTCGAGAACGATGAAGAAGTGTTGCAAGGGCATGTGATCAGAATCGAGCATTCGACTGTATTTCAAAGACGTTTCGATCAGCTCCTTGACGATCAGCTTCGAGATATTAACGAGATTACTCCGCTCGATGATCACTGGATCCCGTGCTGCAAAAACAATAGGTTCTTGTTCCACTTGGAAGACCATGCAATATAACTTCTCGCCGTGTGCTAAACCGTTATATCGGTTTCTATCCTGATCATTAATAATCCTTTTCTTCTTCGATTACGCTTCCGTAAGTCGGGCCTGTTCGGTATGACGAGGATGATCGTATGAATGCGAATATCGATGAAGCGCAATGCAAAAATAAAAATATCGAAAGAAAAGTGCCAACAAACGAGCAAAGATGGTTTCAACGCTTGAACAGGAAAAGACAGAGTCGATTGGTCAGTTGCGGAATACAAAAAGAAAAAAGAAGTATAGAAAAGATGCATTGATCCGAAGGTTTTTCCAAAGAACAGAGTAGAAAACACAGTATCGAGTAGTCGAGGTCTAGGAGCGAATTACTTTCAAGCATTAATATAGACTGCAAGCGTTAATTGATTTAGAACTATGTTCAAAATAATTCTAGTTAAACGATACCAACGTACGAATACAAACAAAGTAACATAAGCTAGGTCATTCTTAACAGGTAATTTTAACCCTTTCAAGTACATCTAAAAAAGAAATTCCTCTTTCGAACACATTCTCGTAATAAAATGTCAATAGAACAGCGTTTCCCAACGTGAAAGGTGATTAATTTACAAAAGCTTCCCTTTCTTACAGATTTATGAATCGAAATCAGAACTTATCGATTAATTTCGACTGAATAAGCAAGAAACATTATATTTTATAAATGATCGGCGTTAGCGTTGCGTTTTTAAATAATAAAACATGCCATTAAAATGTTCTGCATAAATTCACCTGGATCGTTCTTGTTTACCAAAAACGTATAGAACGTTACTTCGATACGCCGTGAATGCCAGGTTATAAATAATTGGTCCACGGTACCGTAGCAAAAAAGAAAAACAAATAAATCGTGCAATGAAATAGTTAAGGGACGTTTTCCTAGTATTAGCCAAGAACATAAAAATCAAATCCGTCATTCTCGACTATCGACAGAACGAAAAGAAAGATCGTCTCGTTCACAATTTAAGCAAGAAACATTATATACTTTATTAACGATCATCGTTAGCGTTATGTTTCCCAATAATAAAACAAAAATGTTCTGAATAAACTCATCTGGACCGTTCTTATTTATCAAAAACACACAAAATGTTGTTAGGATACGCCGTGGATGCAGCTTACCAGGTTACAAACAATTGGTCCACGGTACCGTAGCAAAATCAAAGAAAAAGTGAATCGTGCAATGAAATGATAAAGGGACGCTGTCCTAGTATTAGCCAAGAATATAAAAATCAGGTCCGTCGCTCTTGACTCCCGACAGAACGAAAAGAAAGATCATCTCGTTCACAATTTAGCACTTTGACTGCCATGTCACCCATATATGGGTGACAGAATTATTTGTCCATGTTTAAAAATAAATTAGTACGTTAATATATTCGTTGCACTCAATTTAGTTGACATCTGGAGAATACAAAAAGGTTGAAGGATAACTTTGTGTCATACGTTCTAGATTTTCAATCGTTACTTCAATATATAAATTACTCTGATTTTGTGGAATTTTTCAGGTTGTTAGTTCGGCAGTTAAAGTGTTAAGCAAGAAACATTATACACTTTATTAACGATCATCGTTAGCGTTACGTTTTCCAATAATAAAACATAAAAATGTTCTGAATAAACTCATCTGGACCGTTCTTATTTATGAAAACACACACAAAATGTTACTAGGATACGCCATGAATGCAGCTTACCAGGTTACAAACAATTGGTCCACGGTACCGTAGCAAAATAAAAGAAAAAGTGAATTGTGCAACGGAATGGTACGCTGTCCTAGTGGATCAATCAGCGAAGAACATAAAAATCAGTTCCATCGCTCTCGACTTATCGACAGAACGAAAAAGTAAGCTCGATGCGTTATGCGAGTTTCACTAATCGAGAGCTAAGCTCGCGGCAACGAGCACCGCGAACGGACAAATAATCAGCGTGACGTGTCGCCCAAGTCCCAGGTGTGAGAAGAGAATGAGAGAAAGAAAATGAAGAAATTAGGTCGAGGAGGGTCAAAGTGAAGCGAACAGTGCAAGAACATCAAGTACAGACACAAGCTGGAGACGTGCTGCAATGGTGGCGGACTTGGCGGCATTATATCGCGAAGCTCTCGCTGATCGGGAAGCTGTTGCTGTTGGCGATGATGATGGTGATGATGATTAATACCACTGAGAGCTAGCGGGGGCGACGGCGATCGCTGGAACGAATCCTGCAACGAGAACTCGACATCCTGAAGCTCTTTCAGGCAGAGCCACTCGCCGTCCACCGATACCCGGAAGTTGCACAGGTATATGGTATCCTGTGCGCCAGCCATATCTTCCTCGATCATGATACCACCGTGATGAACACCACCGTGGTCCGCCGCTGGTCTGATCTGCAGACCGTTCTGAGATTCTTGCCGCATAGAAGACGCGTATAGCGAGCACAATCCCTTCGTATATTCTCCGACTTCTTCCTCCCGCGAACCGACCGACGTCACTTCAGCTGCCGAGCACTCCGTGTCGAGTACTCCGTCGAGCCCGATTAATCGTGTACTCCGATCACAGCAAAACAGTGCTCGATCCCTCCGGAACACCGTAGGTTTCCAACGTAAAAAGAGCGCGGCTCTTTCTAATTCTTTCTAATTCTTCGCTTTCTTTCCTGTTTTTATTTTTCTTGTCCGACACACATTAACTGTTCCCTTCTATTTTTAACAAGGTCGATCAGCTGATGACACGGGGGGATCGCGTCGATAACTCCGGCTGTCGTGACTCTCGTTTTATCTGTCGCCCGCCGTGGATCCGTTCGAAGCACTTATCGTGATTCTTTCACGAAGCGATCGGTATCGTTGTGCACGGTTCGCTCGTCGAGGACGTTGACGGATATCGCCGTGCTGCTGCTAATCCGTTGCGCGTTACTGTTGAAATATAGACACTGCGGTAGAAGCGATGGTTAAAAGAAACTTTTGCTGAAAGCGGAAAAAAACAACTTCCGTTCGAGAGAATACTACATCGTAGCCGGATGCGCTGCCGAACCGGTTATCACGGGAGAAACATTACAGAAATCGACACCCTCGTAGAGAAACTCGCGCAGTCCCGTGCGTCGTCGCTCGTCCACGAAAAATATCACGTCGAAAATGGCGAATACGCCGGCGAAAAGTAATATTGATTCTCCCGCCGACCTTACCTCCACCTACGATAATCAATATTCTCGGTGTAGGCGGTGACTGGAGCCTGCTGCCATCTTGCAATGATCTAACAACGTCGGTAATGTAGGGAACCGTAGATCGTGTGATCGAGTAAACAGTATCCATAGATGAGATGGTCCGAATCACGTGGACATTTCGTATTTTTATTAATAATTCGATTTACACCGTCAACGGTTTACCACCGTTACGTTTATTAGATTTACGGTAGCACGCGTTTGCATCCCCATTTACGGAAATGTATTGAAATTCCTTTTGCAGAGTTTGCAAAATGGTCCATTTTGCTGATCAAGTATGTCGGTTCACGCCTTAACCCTTTTTGCACTCGAAGCTGTTTTAACTCGAAAACCAAAGCGTTCCTTCTGACCTAGAATATTTTCATTCTACCTGATCTATTTTATCTTATGGATTATCTTATGGATATACAACTGTGATATACAACTATACTATACATGTATGGCAATTTTTAATGGTGCCCCGGAGTCATCATTCGAGTGCAAAGGGTTATTACTTTAACCGCAGAACCGACAACCGTTAATTCGATAAAATCAAAGTAGCTTGTTTCGTGAAATAATAATTGAAAGCTTGAAATGTACGTGGTGTTCTCAAGATTTCAAGTAAATTTAGCGCAATGAATGATGTACAAATTTATTCTTGAATGTAGACAAATAATTTTCATTTAACAAATTATTAATGTATGGGCAGGCTCTTTACGCAGATATCGAGTAATTCCAGAAATACTTCTCTCCTCAAAATTACCCATAAATTGGAAAAGTAAATAAAATTACGTAGCCGTAAATCACTGAACACCCGTTTGCTTCGTTCAAAGAACGTTTTATTGACCGAACTATGATGCTTGGAGCATTTAAATATTTCATAGTCCATGCTAATGGCGGCGGCAACCTGTGAGAGCGCCGCTTCTCAGAGCAAGGGATAACCTTAAATTCCGAACATCTTTCACAATCGATACAGAATCGATAACACGATGTTTCGGACCGATTGGTGTTTGTTATTTGACGGAAACCAATCGTGCGATAATAAATAAATAATAATAAAACTTTCCTTGCAATGCAACAATGTCAAGCGACCTTCTCTTCTTGTGTCCCTTCTTGTTGCTTTTTCTTTCTGTTGTTTCGTCGAAGTAACAATTTTTTGTTTTCTTTACGATACGTGCAACATTAAGTAAAAGTTGCTCGATGTTGATTCAACGTGGAGATACTTGACACAACCGGTTAAACGTCGCCATAACACGCGTTAGATTTACCATTGACAACACGACGACGCACAGTGTTCGGACTCTTACGGAAGTCAGTAGAAAATTAAAAATGTCTGAATTAATCTGTTTTCGATCCAAAACACTTAAAACTTTATTTTTCAGTTGATAAGAAGGTGTATCGACCGGCGAAAAATAAATGCAATTTTGTTAAAAAGAGTTAAACCGATCTTTATTTGTTGTCAGATACAAAACATTTAGTTACTGTTTCTCATTTCAATTTTTATTTTTCAGGTTATTCGAAACGCATGGACAATCGAAACGAAAATATTAAAAAAGTAGATTTCTCGGATTTTGTTTAATTTTGATTGCTGTTCAATTGTTACTTAAAGTTTAACGTGCCCAAAAGTAGTATGCAAAAACCAGAGAGGTACTTTTTGTTACTTTTCTTTCGAAACTTGAATTGAAATTAAGACAGATTGTAAATATTTGAAAAAAATATTAGGTACGAAAGCCCTTATAATATCAAGCATATCTCGCATAAATGATACTGATCGAGTAAACAACAAATAGCACGTGTTTCAATTTTAATAATAAACTTATAGCGAGAATTGTGGGTAGTATTACAAACTACATCGTATCGATGCTAACTTAACCTATAAGCAAAATAAGAACGTGCTCAAGGCATCAGGAGAAGGAGACACCAAACAAATATACTAAATTTTACAACTTTACGCAGACTAATATATTTTTATACGATATAAAAATACTCTATTGCAACAAACTGTAGCAAAACAGAAATCGGTTTCCTTACTTAAAAAATCCAATAGCATAGATATAGTATAATAGTTCTAAATTCACTTAATGTTTTCACTATTCGGTGTTCTTCTTATTCATATCTGTCATAAATGTATGAAATCCACTGTTCAGTAACGATATAACTAAATATGTCTATGGGCACGTTTGTACGAATGGAAATAACAAGAATTGTTGTTAGAAACACGTTAATATCGAATAGTCAAAAATGCATAAGAAAACTTACAGGTCCACCGTGCATGGTAAATCAGTCAAAGGATCAGGGCCACTGGAGGTGTTAAACCGGCACTGCACCATATTACCACCGTTTCACAATATTCTTCAGATTCGATAAATCAAAAAATAAACTTTCTGGCGATGTTTCGAACACTGTGCGGCACGTCGGTTAGGTAACCGTTTCTCGATAAACAAAAACATCGATCAAATATTACGCGTGTGCACGACAAGACCGGGCTGGTCTCCCGGCGCGTTTGAATCGCGCGCCAAAAACAGATCGAAAGCATGCACCTATCGCGCTATGTACTTACGCCTCGGCAACCACCAGACGTCCAGTTTTCTAGGCCTCGAGACGACTAGGTCCGGCCACTTGTCCTCCCTAATCGAGTAAGTCGACGGCGATCGCGAGACGGTTTTCTCATTTTCTTCGGACACTAGGCTACCCGACAACGATTTCTCAGACGGAGATATTGGCAAACCTTCGCTACTCTCCGCGGCCATGTTTACGCTTCACTATACGCTCGCGTTCGCGTGCGCGCGCGCGCCTGCTCGCCTTAGTTGCCTTGCCTTTTCCTGCGCTGCCCTGTGTCGTTGCGTTCATTGGACGTCTACCGTGTGCGCTCGCCACTCTATGGTGGGAATAATCGGTGTCGGAACTGGGTAATATAGTATTTCAAACGATAAATAATAATCTGTCTCATTCATTTTAAATTATCAGCACGATTTTCGAAATTAAGTATTTTATGCGGTAAGTCCACAAGATGGCGTTTGAAGAATATTGATAATATTTCGATTTCGTTTTCGCAACACTCTATTTACTCGAATTGATTCGATTTTAAATATTCTTGCCGAAAATGATCGTACGTATACAATACATGGGTATAAGTTGTTCCCTGATGGCAACATAAATTGTACGTTTATATTGTTTATCAACAAACCGCAGTCAATTTTAGAATTACCTATTTTAATCAGGCATTTATAACATTATTAACGTATATAATTAATTAACACCTATAATTAATACATATATATTATGTATATACATATATAAAATATATTTAAAAAATATGTATATAAAAATGTATAAAAAATAAATATATACGATGACTTTTACCTTCTGATTCTAATTTACGTTAAAAAAATTGAATGTTCCTTTCTTTAAGTCTTCTGATTCTAATTTACGTTAAAAAATTGAATGTTTCTTTCTTGAAGTCTTCTGATTCTAATTTACT